>CAJDSM010017922.1:24473-60109 GCA_903981925.1 Ostrea lurida
TTGATTTAATGAGAAGAGACCATCAAAAATGGTTTATTTTGAGCTTGAAATTGGCATCTCGTCGAAATCTTTTCGGCAACTTACAACAAATAGTTATATAAAAACCAGGGCGACATTCATTTTGCTGACTTAATTTTTGGCGATTAGCTACAAGTCATCATGTTGATTTAAGTACAGCCAATACGAAACAAATATGTCTTTCAGTACACGTAAGACTGCATTTGACCCAGTGGCAGGCTGTACTGCCAAACTAGATCTTTATAAAGACCATAGGATTTTGTGAAATGCTGCTTTTCACGCGACTGCTGAAACCCCTGCTGCAACAACAACTTGCTCGTAATAAACTTGCCTCGATTAAAAAAATTTGTTATACGCAGAACAAGTTCTTGCGTATCAAATCAGTTGAGAGACACGCACACCTTATACAGGTGATAACAGAATGTCGCTACGTCATAAGTATGGGAATTTGACGATGGAGACGCTAAAATCGTACCGTATGTCATAAAGTTGAGTTTGCCGTTAATAAAATATCCAAATATGAAGCAGACATTATTTTTTTTCCATTTGATAAAATTTAATCAATGCAGCAAATGCAGTAATTTACACATAGTAAGTTACATCATCATTGTCTATTTACACATAGTAAGTTACATCATCCTTGTATATTTACACATAGTAAGTTACATCATCCTTGTATATTTACACATAGTAAGTTACATCATCCTTGTATATTTACACATAGTAAGTTACATCATCCTTGTATATTTACACATAGTAAGTTACATCATCCTTGTATATTTACACATAGTAAGTTACATCATCCTTGTATATTTACACATAGTAAGTTACATCATCCTTGTATATTTACACATAGTAAGTTACATCATCCTTGTATATTTACACATAGTAAGTTACATCATCCTTGTATATTTACACATAGTAAGTTACATCATCCTTGTATATTTACACATAGTAAGTTACATCATCCTTGTATATTTACACATAGTAAGTTACATCATCCTTGTATATTTACACATAGTAAGTTACATCATCCTTGTATATTTACACATAGTAAGTTACATCATCATTGTATATTTACACATAATTACGCGTTATCTACACGTCATAAGTTACAGGAGTAATAGGGTGAGTTTCTCAAACACTGCTGATGCATGCGATACACTTCGTTTGTTTTGTGTCTTTGAAAAACAATGATCAATGATAATGGAGTGACGGGGTTTGTGAACACGACTTCCCTAGGTATCATCATTGCTCAGAATAAGAACTAATCAAATAACTTCAAAAGCCCCATAGGCTTTACGTAAAGACATTTACATATCATCTCCCAAAAGAAGCAGACTCGATTGTCTAGCTGCATTCTATATACATGTATAACTAATATCTATGTTTAAGTTTAGTGTTACATAACGAAAAACTAAAGAAAATATAGAGTTTAAAAGATGTTAACCAAACATGAATAAACAAAATATTTGAAGCTGGTTCAAATGTTGTCATTCCAACCAAACGCTTTATTACAAAGTTTAGAAAGTTGTCCTTTTAGCTATAGGTATAGTTGGGTTTCCATATTGTATAAATTGTTTATAGTTAATGACTGGGTTTGAGGAAATCAGCTGTTTTGTTTGACCCGATGACGAATCTGTTGCCCGAAGCCGTAGGCTGAGAGCAACAGATCCGTTCTAGGGCCAAACAAAACAGCTGTTCAATGTTGTCCGAGGATATTTATACAGTAACTGTTCTGTTATAAATAGATCTTCAGGTTGGTTGGGTTTTCTTTTCTATATATTTATTAGAATAGAATAAGATTTATGTAAAGTCAGTATGCAAAATGTAACAAATACAACACAAGCTCCAGAGAGCTTTTGACGTACATGTATTCATCAGTTTAAAAGAAATATACACAATATCCTCATTGATACCTATATTTTTCGTGTTTTTGCTCTGCTTCTTTTATATCCAGCTACTTCATTAATCCATTACATAAACAAAGCAGCAGACCAAGAATCACGTGACTTGCGTTTCCAATAGGTAAAGGGCAGACTATTACCCGGTTAACCGTTGACCGGTTAATAGACCACATGTGTGAAATTTGGTTAAACAGGAGTTGAGGTGTATAACAATTTGAAAGCATTTTGTCAACGAAGTTTAAATATCTAATAGGTTCACTATGATCACAGTTTTGGAGGTTGATATATATTCCATGGAGGCCCGGGTTAGATTAGGTTATCAGCGCCCCTTGCTTGTCGTACGAGATGTCGAGCACAGGCTTAGATTTTGCATCCCTTCACCGGCAATGGTGAGTGAAAGGTTCTCAGACGAGCGGGTCATTAAACAACATACAACCAACCAGGATTGACAAATAATATTGTCTGTAAAAATGCCAATGGTTAAAATGCGAATTCATCTATGATTTTTATCGAAACACTATATTATGGCAAATCATTCATTATTATGGTGTCACAATCAGAATATTATAAATGCGACATGAAAAAATATTAATTTATTTTATTTATTGTGCACATAATATTTCATACTGGGCTCGCTCGAATTATTGCTTAACATTTTAAGTATTTCTAAGAACAGAATTTGTTCCGTATAAGGTTGTTGGTTTATTTTGTTGTTCGGGAAATATTCTTTACCATTACCGGTGAAAGGCTGCAAAATTTAGACATATGCTCGGTGCTTATTGCCTTAGAGCAGGGAGGGATCTTTATCATACCCCACCTGCTGTGAAAATAGGGCCTCGGTTTTCCGGTCTCGTCGAAATGACTGCCCCATTTAGTCGCCTCTTTAGACAATCAAGGAGAGTACTGAGTACGTATTCTAACCCGGATCTGTAAGGAAGATGTGGCAAGTTTTAATCTTCTCATGGTTTGACAGTGAATTTCAACAAAGATTAAATCAAGGTACCAGATGCTGGGGGAAATTCACATAGATAAATGCGTTTTGGCAATAAGCCTGTATAAACTATTTCACAAACTACTATCACATATTTTGAGGATTCCCTGTCCGAAAGAAAAATATTAATTTAAAACAATCACAATACTGGACATACAACAATTCCGCAATCATGTAAAACTTTTTTATTTTTACCTGTAGTAAATGATTTTCTATCAGTAAGCAGTTGATGAGCTTATGCCAAAATCAATATCCGTTGTGGAAATATATACATTTGTAACTATTGACCAATAATGAAATACATATGTATGCGCAATGCCCAGTAACTATCTGCGAAAGCATATATAATAAAAAGGCAGCTTACTATAAATTCATCAATACTTACCTTCAGCCTGGTGAAGAGCCAATCCGGATCGAGCTATACAACATTGATTCTTACGGAGGCTGTAGGCATTCAAACTTCATTTGTTTCTGAAGTATACTTAAGGATATTTGTGGAAAGTCGTGATTCTCTCTAGAGCTAAAAAAGAACCGAATAATTTTAGTTGTATAATTTGATTCAGGAATGTATTAATATTGCTTTTGTTGGTTGATATTCTGATAGTGGGTAATCGGCGGTGTTTTGCAGATGAGCTCCGAAACGGACCCTACTATTCGTTTCAACCGAAGTGTTCCGTACGACGATGTATATACGACAGCCCCAAATGATGGGATTTTATTCATGAAATTTTCTTGTCAAAATAGCTTCGATGACTTTCAGAGGAATGGTTCTTGCAAAAATCAAACGGAGGAAGTGTTGCCGATGGATTTGGTTTTCACGGACGAGAACATGGTGACTATTGTCGCATACACATGCATGTTCATTGTTGCGGCATGCGGTAACCTTACCGTTTTTATCACATTGTTTCGGAATCGCAATATCAAATCTCGTGTAAATCAATTCATTTTTCATCTTTCCATCGCCGATCTCGTCGTCACTTTCATCATGCTCCCTCTGGAGATAATCTGGAACATTACCGTGGCCTGGAAGGCGGGGGACCCGGCCTGTAGAATTCTCATGTTTTTCCGTATTCTCGGATTGTACTTGTCGTCGTTCATACTAGTGACCATAAGTTTAGATAGATACTTTGCCATTGTCCATCCATTAAGTTTAAATGACGCGGATAAACGGGGAAGGATCATGCTTGTTTTGGCGTGGTGTTTTAGTATCGTAGCCAGCATTCCACAGGTAAGTCAATCCGTTGATTTCACTCTGTAAGCTGTATCCAGGATGATGAAGAAATTGTTGACCTATAATTTCAAATGATTCACTGAAACAATTCAAGAAAATAATGGCATTTATCATGTTTAAACTGGAAATTTCTTTAGTTTGACTTGTGCGTTATCATAGCCGCTGTGTATTGGAGCCGATAGGTTAATTCTTATCAATGAAAAATGTTTCTTTTTGATAGGGTTATAGCATCCGTGACTTAATTAGAACAGTACATTTACTAGATAATGTGGCGTAGTATCACTACCACAGAAAGCTACCTTTATCCTTCCGGCGTGATTAGCTTTCACGGCCGGCTAAAACATTTAACGTAAGATAATATATATAATATTTATCATATGAACTTCTTGACTTAACTTTGAGGAGATGGTATTAAAGAAAATCATGAGTATGATCCTAGTTACCTTTAGATTATTAGAATGGATGAGTAAAATGGTAATTTCCCCCGGACTAATGACATGAAACGCGCCGCGTGTTTGTCGTCAAACTTAGCAAAACTTAGACAGAACAAATTTTTCAATCCTTTCGTAATAAAAAGATGTATTCATTGGCCAGGTTGAACGCGAATTTCACAGTTCACTTTATATTCATTGACCAACATTGACAGCTGAAAAACATCTCGTTACAAAAGACAGATCAATGTCATTGGCTTTGAAAACAAAATGCTTTCTCATAAACAATCTATTGTACGAAAGTTGTGTTGCTTTGGGGTTTTATTTCTTCCTCTATTTTTTTTAATAATTCAGATACGGTCTCGGTTTGCTGCTATGTTAACATTATTCTACATTTATATTATAGTTTTATTCTATAGGAATACAAGCTGTGCATATAAATTACTTTGTATGGTATCGTAAAAGAAAAATGACATCATAAACAACTTCTCCGAATTTTCTCGACTACAACTCGTTAACAGTTGCTATGACATGCGTGTACATGTAAGAGTGTGTATTTTTATTCCGATGAGTTTTGGACCGCAAATTTTCCCTGATCTTGAGTTCAAATGCATTGCTTTATGAAATGGGACAAGATAGACTGGGGCAAAAACTATGCTGATAAAAGACTTTGAAATATTATATACATGTATTTTGTATTTCAACGTTTATCTCAATTTTGTCAATAAATAATTTTTTTTTAAAATGTCATTAAAACAACCAACTGATATCTTTTGTGTTTAAATTAGTTATTCAAAACTATAGTTTCTTTTTTCTGTAAATGATTTGACCTATGATTGTTGCTTGTATTTCACTCATATGGAGACGTCACCATTACCGGTGAAGGGCTGCAAAATTTAGATCTATGCTCGGCGCTCATGACCTTTGAGCAAGGGGTATCTTTATCGTGCCACACCTGCTGTGACACGGGGCCTCGGTTTTTTGCGGTCTCATCCGAAGGACCGCTTCATTTACCGGGTAGTCACCTCTTACACAAGCAAGTGACCAATGGTACATGTATAATATAGACTCCAAGTGATATAATATGTACTATTGCGGTATAAGGTGGCAAGCCTTTTAAGAAACAAACCCAGCAAGTACAACTGTGGATTTCATTATCTCTCAGGATTGAATGTCATCATAGACGTGCAATAAAACATTTTCCAGACAAAACGTTGCATAACTTGGATGTTGTGCTGGGTTACACAACTAGATAGTCTATGGTACATATACACGCGGATTTTTCATTCTCTGCCCTTGAGTGTACTCTTGATAACTTTAATCCTCTGTCATGAAAATCTCGAAATTTAATACTTTCACAGAAGTCTACCACCGAGTGTCTTTGGTATATGTACTTGAGATACTTTGTCCCATAGCTAAGCATCTTAAAGAATATATTTGGGGGTTTTGGTTTGGCATGGACACGTTCTGAGCTAAAAAATTTTTAATTTCATTTTTAATGTTTACAATGCCCACTTATATTTCTAATGGTCAGCAAAAATTGAACTTCATTTGTTGAGTATCAAGTGAGATACAGCACTTATAAGTCTTCACGATGTAAACAAGCTCGAGCCTTGTTATTGTTTACATAAAGATTGCTTCACAGAAAATACCATGTTTAAACAAAATGAGTTGTGAGAATCACTCGGAACTGTTTAATTGTGTTCAGAATGAATTTGTAATATGGAAAAAATCTGCTTTAACGGAACGTATACTAAGCATATTCAATGTAGGTAAACAAAAAACATGACTCGAGCCTTGTTTACATAGTGAAGAATTGCAAGTGCTGTATCTCACTTTAATTCAACAAATGACGTCAAATTTTTGCTGACCATTAGAATACCCTAAGTGAGCATTGTAAACATTAAAAATGGAAATCTAAAATTTGAACATTTTTAGCTCAGGACACGTGTCCATGCCCCTTTAAAGAATATATTTTGAAAGGTCTGGGTAGGTATTTGTAAACAGAGAATTTTCAGGAAGATAATGAACTACATTGTTATTTCAAATGAGTTCTACCAACTATAACGAAACGAGGACATGGATACATACATGATAAAGGGGGTATAAAATGTGAGCCGGGNACCTAAATGATAAAGGGGGTATAAAATGTGAGCCGGGAAGAGTTATTAAAGTCAGTGGATCGAATACTATCAAACACCTAGCCTAATCAATAATCGATAAATTCGTCTGATAACATGGTTTGGTTAAAAAAGTAAATAGATACTTTGATCCGCCGATAAAACGATAAAAGTAAAATGAAAGTGTCAGTAACTTGTTTCTAGTCATTTGTACTCGTATTGACATGGTTAATTGTTATTAATTGATACATGTATAATAATACGACATTTTATCTGGATCGATATTTACTTTGTTTTAAGTATGTGGAGCCGGATTAATTTAGTAAAAATACTAATTACAGCGGAGTAGTTGTGAGATTGATGTTGAAAATTAGCGATATACATGTATCACTCAATGAACATATTTAGCTTCTGCAAGCCTCGTTTGACAACTAAGGAAATTTAAGTTACATATGAAAAGTTTTGAAATCATTGCGCAGTGAATGTTCAAGATGCTTACGAAATGTTATATGTTTCGAAGAAATGCGGGTAGCATGAGACTCAAAACGGGTTATCTAAAGGCGGGATATGTTTTACCATTCTTTTTAAAAACTATCAGTTTTCATATACAAATTGTTTCTCTTTTCTTTGTTGTTGAGGTGTTTTTAATTGTTTTGTTTTCCTCGAAAAGAAATACTGCATGTAATTAATGTTTGACCCACAAATATCACCCAAGGTATCTGAGCACTACAACTATATTTCATGAAATGCTTCAGAACAACCGAGGCGTGGGTGACTGAACAGTAGCTAGCCATGAATGCAACAAATTATTGTAGGTGTTTTGATTTGTTACACTTGTTATGTAACTGCAGTTATCAAACCTATTTCTGCATGCACGTAAAAGTGTATTCAAAACTATCTATAGACCAGGTTAATCTTTAGAATACACTGAGTGACAGAGGGAAACCGGGATTGTCGGGAGAAAGGCTATTCATATCTGAATCCATTTTGCTATCCGTTCGTTAAATGATAAGACCACTCACCGAATTTCTTTTGCAATTAGCTCAGCTTTCTTTCATGGTAGACATGCCAATTTTCTAGAAAATGCCATGACATCAAAGAAGCTTCGGTCTGTGACATGAGCTTTCAAAATGACAGTATATCATCTTCTGTATAGAATTTTACCCCGTCTGAGGACCTTTACTGTCAATAGCAGGAATTTGCTCATTTTGAGCCGTAATTTCCATAGTGGCTAAGTAAAACGCAGGTCTTTATCCGAACGGAAGCTCGGGAACAGTCTTTATCTATAAGAATGTTGATTTACGCTATATTGGCGTTTTGAGTAGGAAATCAATTGTTGTTTAACGTCCCAGCGAGATTATTACATTAATATCTAGAAATCACCAAACTAGAGGTCTATCAGTAATTCTCATCAAATAGGCGAAGTTAAAACGCAATTATAATCCCAAAAAAAACATATACAAATTCGAGTGTAGGGCAACACGGACCTCAGACAAAAGCGAAGGCAGGATCAGGTACCATCCTCTGCTGACCAATTTGACATTTATGTATTTGAAATGCATGTACACTCATGTGCCAAATTAAAGATCAAACAACAATTTTTTACTGTTTTCCATTGAAAACCATGTTTTTTCAAACAAGTCTTATAAGATCGTATTTGCTCTGATATAAAAATATATTTACCATTACATGAAGAACTGAATGGGGTTCGTTCAAGCATTTTTATTTAAACTTTGCAGAAATATGCTATCTGAAACACAAAGTAAGTTTTTTTTAAAACTCCATTTCTCTATATATCCTTTGCAAGATATAAACCTAATAAATTAGTTCACTGATATATTCATCAAACGTTAATGATCATTGGTTGGATAATAAATTTTAATTAATGGAAGAAACTGCAAACCTTGTTGATTCTAATTGTAAAAATTTCATTCGAATCTGATTAGGAATAAAAACAGGAGAGTTTGTGAGGATAAAGTGAATTTAAATGAAAAGTATAGTAAAAAAAAAAAAAGGGTTTTGTAACTTTTAATTTGGCACGTAGGTGTACGTGAATAATTGTTGGATTTGGGTTAAAACTAAGAAATTACGGCTGTAAAATGATAAGATCCCCTCTATGGACAGCAAAGGTCATCAGACTGGTGATTTTGTCCTTTTATTCAGTTATTCTCTCAGTTTTGAATAATGTCATTATTTACATGTACGTGGAATATAACATTTTCCAAAGAAATGGGTGTAGTACCATGTTCCATACGTAATGGTTCCTTCCCTAATCTAAATATGTCTGTAGTAATGATCTCGACATAAATTTAATCCTTTCATCAGAAAAAAAATCTTTAAAATTTTCCTAGGTATTTCACTGTATGTTGTTGACACTAGAGAGGAAATGAGATTATCATTTTACCTATAGTTAAGAATCTTTAACTTAAAAATATATTTGTCTCCTCCCGACTGTGTATAAAATGCTAAATGAATAAGCAGGTAAACACAGCATATTTGAATTCCATTGTTATTCCAAATGAGTAAAGAAATCTAGAAACGAGGGTATGGGTACATACCCCTAATGATAACGGGCCAGGGAGAATTATTAAAGTCAGACGAGCGAGGACAGTCATATTGATATTCAGCCTGTTCAATGATCAATAGAGTTCTTTGATAATATGGTTTTACTACACAAAATTTTATACTTTGATCCACCGATAAAACGGATGTTCGGTAAAATGAAAGCATCAGTCATTTATTGCAAGTCATTTGTACTCGTATTGAGATGCTTAAATTGACATTTATCTAAAGTTAATTGTTATTCATTGTCACATCCCATCATAATCTGGATACTAGAGTAATGGAACTCTCCGTCGTGGTGAGGGAAAAATCTTGTGGCAGATATATATCTGAAATTACCCACTGGACACATATCAACAGTATGACTATCAGCATCACCAAAATTATATTGGACAAGTCCTTGTATTTCCTATGATGATTTTTTCACAATATGGTAAAATTTCCATGTAAGAACTATAATAGACAAAAAACTCGAATTATTCAATGAGGGAATACTTGCTTCACTATTCTTTCCTAACCTCCGTTGGTGTAGACATGTCAAATACGCTTTGTGATATACCTATAAAATGTGACAGAGATCAGAAGAGGCCCATGGAACACATCGCTCACCTGTGCAGTTGTATTCCCCTCACGGCGGGTTTGACCGGTTGACAGGGGATGCTTACTTCTCCTAGCCCCTTGATCCCACCTCTAGTGTATCCAGGTGTCCGTGTTTGCCCAACTCTTGTTTTGTATTGTATTTGGGACTTACGAGATTGATCACTGTTCTTTATCTTTGCCTTTACGTTATAATGATCTCGGTTATGTTATGCTTATGCCCATTGAAAAGTACACTTTCAATGAGATATATTAAATCGTTAATACCCCCCCCCCCTTAACCTTTTTTCAATGATGGGGAAACCAACTTAAAATCAAAGTAACGGACTAATGTTTCTGCTTAAACGCGTGATATGATAAAAAGTCGAGAGGTAAAGCAGTGGCTGGTTGCTTAAATTTCAGCCTCCATGACATTGAATCGGTAATATATATACGAGTACGAGTACAAATACAAGTCCCTTGGATTAGAGCCAATCATTTACTTCAAATATGTACTTGGCAGTTTATACATGTAGCATGTAACTGAATTTTACTTGTAAAACGCAATTTCATTGGTTCATATGACTGAATTTTGTCAACATTTTCTAGAAAGCATTTTACTAAATTGTCGTTAAGTGGTGCTATGCAACATCCTAGAAATGACGTCAAGATATATTGGCTTGTTGATCATATTATTTTTCCAATAATTACATCTACATTTATCTGTTTTTCTAAATGAAATCATAATATGAAAGTAGCTTATACTTATTTAATAGGAAAGCAAATTATAACTTCCATGCGTGGACTATCCCATACCTACATGTACTTTATAGCGCATACCTTCCATCCCTTAAATAAGTTATGTTGGCACAAAAGTAGAAGAACCAATATTCAGATAGTAGCATTGTGCTGAACTGATGTTATAGAAAAGCAGTGACTCAAATGTCGTCAGATAGTACACCGTATCATTGTAAGATTGATGTACTTTGCCAAACTGACGTCAGTTAGTAGCATTGCGCTTTCATGATACCGGCAGTCTGTTTACTGAAAACAATTCAGTTTCTGTAATATCTTTGAAGAAATACTTAATCCTAATTAATATAGGATACATAACATTTCGAAATCTTCATCGAGATATGAAGTAAGGCGGTCACGTGATCAGTTCCTGTAACGTCCGGAAGGGGGGGGGGGCTTCTCAGTGGATTTTATCGCGTACAATTATCGACTTCAAATCCTAGTTAAGTTTTTTTTAAAACAAGTTCTAGAATTTAGGTCTTTATTTTACGACCCGTTGAGAATTTGTTTATTTATATCGAGCTATGAACAGCTGTAGGTAAAGCACCACATAGTGTGAACACTGAGGGTTGTTTAACTTACCAATGCCTGTTACCGTACCACACGGGGCCTCCGTTTTTAATGTCATATCCAAGAGATTCGTGCTTATTCTTCTAATTGCCAAGAGTCGTTACTTACATATACATAGATGCGGCCATAGCACAAGCGGGGTCGGAATTCACGACCTTCCAATTAAGAAGTGGGCGTCTTCCCTGAGCCACCGCGACCGGTTTCTGAGATTTTGGTATGGACATATTCATTTCAAGGACGCTAAATATCATGCCAAAGAGGGGCAATTTCGATGTGGGACCGATATCACGTGGTCCATCCGTGACCATGGTGAAAAGATTCGGTAACGCACGCTAAAGATTCAAAAGCCGACAGAACACAGATGTGAGAGAATTTTGTTGATTACAAAAATATAAGCCCGTAATTTAAAAAAAATGCCTATCCCACGGAATGAAGGCATTACTCCTTCAGTCTGTATATCACATTGGAATAGGATTGTTTTGCATTTATTAGTCAAACACTCGTGTTTAGTACCGTGCGTTGACGTTAAACTTGGAAAAAGTCACATAAAAGCATCTTACTTGGGGGAAAAAATTGTTCTGATTAGTAATATGAAGAAATAAGATGTCTATTTTTCTTGTTTTCATCAAGGAATGAATAATAGCGACATAGGGAGAATGCTGGTCAAAAAATAGATGTAACGCTGGGTGAAAATGATTTCCGACTAGTTGTAACGTATGGTAAACAGATTCATGAATTGATTATTTTACTTTCTAAATTTGTCCAAAACATATCATTAAAAGATTGCCAGCCAAAATTTTCACCCCACCCTATTAGAAAAACTAAAAAAAAATACCCTCATACATTTCCGTTGAAAATTTCTGACTCCAATTATCATAAATTGTTACATGTTCAGTATAGTTGCTGTTCATACATGTATGTATATGTAACTATACATCTAGATGTTAAAACATTTATTACAAATATAATCCCAACTGCTTGTTTTTGTATTCTATTTATGGACTTAAGAGTTGATTACTGGTTCGTTATCTTTGACCTTTACATCAGTCTTGATTTTCTTTTATTTGTAACTCTTGACTTGTATGCCTTATGGGCCCTAAATTGGTTTAAATAAAATCTATTCTTAGTCCTGTAGTGCATTTGTGAACTTGCCAAAACAAATTGCCCATTCCAGCAGCAGGTCTGTACTCAACGGGAAAAACAAGTAATTTAGTGCCTTTCTATAGTAAGGCTACTTCCACGACAACAGTTGTTGTTTGCAGGGTTCAACAGTCACGTTTAAAGACAGCAATTTCGTAAATTCTATGGTCGTTACATGTATAACAATTTAGTTTACCAATATAAACCTACCATTGAGTCAAATGCTGTCTGATGTGATTATATTTAGGACTTACGAGATTGATCATTGTTCGTTATTTTGCCTTTAAAAAAGAAAATACAAAATCACGCCAAACAAGGCAACCCCCCCCCTTTCCCGTCTCCGAGAAGGTTAACATTGACCATTTCTTGGATTTGGAACTTTTCTGATTGATGAAGATTTATTGAAAGTCTTTAAGTCTAACACAGTTACAAGGATGATTCACGATTTTTGGACAAAAGGAAAAATATAGCTTATTTGAAGTTGAAAACCAAAATTTGGACTTTCTAAAGTTTCTGATTGCTAGGATATATAACCAGTATTCTAACCCAAATCTGTGTTATGTAAAGTCACTTTACGTAATAAAGGCTGATCAAAATTTAAAAAATCTGCAATTTAAACATCATAATTTGAACAGTCATAAAATCATCATTTAAATAGCATATTCAAATATTTAACGTATAGAATACTTCAGGTTCTATATTCATCACAGATTTAGGTAGTTTTTAAAAATATTTTGCAAACAGTAGGCCTTATTTTGTGACGGAGCTTTTTTTAAAAAGACATAGACAATACATTTCATTCAGAAACAGTGAAAAATCAAAGTTTTAAGAAAATCATGAAACAGAGCCATGGAAACATGTTTATTTGAGTATTTCAGACTTTTCTGAGATTGCATGGTTTCAAGAGAAAAACAAATCCGCTCGACAACATAGTTTTTTGTTTTACTGACAACGATTTTTTTTATAGCAACGGGATGTGGTACTAGCCGATAACAAAACAGTTTTGAAAAGATGGGGAGAAATCTATTTCCTAACAAATTTCTTTATTTGGAGGGGGGGGGACAAATACGTTGGCCATTTCTTTCAGAAATCGGAAATGAATTGCAAAAATCAATTTTGCCGTACAAATCCCCCCCCCCCCCATCCCAAATAAGCGATTTTCATGCAGTTCTCCGAATTTCAACACAACTCCTAGGATACATAGACAATATCTTAGAAACCTGGTAATCTTCAACTAGGGAACATACATCATTTATATATATGCTTTGAAATTATTTAGAGTCGGCATCTAAAATGTACATAGGTAAGGATGGGAAACTCGAGGCAGACATACATGAACATGGAATATGCGATCTAGAAAAAATTCCAAATGTAACATTGGAACAAATCAGATTTTATGGCCAAAGATTATGAGAGAGGGGGTGCTTTACAAACTTTGAATTCGGATATGAAAAGAGTTTTAAATTGAGTTAGTATATTGGCAAGGCTGTAAACCAGGGGGGGGGGGGGGGGTTGCACTGCGTGCATGTGCACCCCATTTCAAAAATGAAAATGCAAAACCCTCTGCTTCCGGGGGCTTCGCCCCCTGGACCCCCTACTAAGGCCCGCTGGACCCGTTGGAGGCCTCCAGACCCAATGAAAATGCTAAAACCTGTCAGCTTCGGGGGCTTCGCCCCCTGGACTCCCTAACATGGACCATCCTGGACCCCTGGGGTCTCCAGACCCCAGGAAAATGCTTAAAATATCTCAGCTTCGGGGGCAAAGCTCCTTGGATCCCTACCAGAGCTAACCCTTGACTAGCTGCGCGGACTAAATGGGCTCTAAGACCCTATGTCTTAGTCTTGTGCACCCTCCATTGAAAATTCCTGGTTACGCCCTGATTGGGTAAATGTATGGTATGGGAAACTTTGCAGCGAAGGGGTCTGATCATGAATATGACCTTGAGAACAGCGGACCTAGCATTTAACACAAGAGGATAAAGGAAGAACTCAGTGGAGAACTCATTTTAAAAATATTCTGAATATCATGCATTCAAAGTATACCAAGATAATCTATCAAGCAAATTGTGACCAATGAGCACACGGGCTGATTTGGTGAATAGATGTAGATACCCTGGCAATGGTAGTTGCAAACAACACACAAAGGGTGTAGAGAACAAACGCTCTCACCTCTATATATATAGTAATTATGATTCCATTTTTTAATTTTCGTTCTGATAACAATTTGGATTGACTGCGTTTCCTCTACGAGAAGCTCCTACGAAGTTGAGAGGAATGAACGATAAAGAATGAATATTCGTTGCGTGGGCAGAGGTCATCGTGAAAATGGAAGAAAAACTTAACAATCATGCGCTACAATAATACAGATTAGATTCAATCTTATATTAGAATAAACTGTGACAGAACCCAAACTGTGCATTTTTAATAAATCAATACAATATGAGTATCTCTGATATCTTTTCACCTTTAATAACGCAACATGTCCATCTTTTCCACTGCGTTATTTTGATTTTCAATCATTTGTCAAAATGCAAGCATTATGAACGCAAATTATAAGAAATGTGAGTGTATTTTCATATTCTTGCGACACATAACTATGGTTCTTTCTGAAATCATTTCAAAGCTTCAATTCAGTTCATGACGCAAACATCAGTGCGAATTTCTTAGGTATTCGATATTAAACACGAATGTTTTGAAAGAAACTGAATGATTTCATTCACAGTATGGAGCATATTCTGTTTCTTAGAGGAACTGTGCTTCCGTGGAACATGTCTTGGGTATAGAAACTCTCATTTTGGTTGTTTTTTAACAAAATTAAATTGACCTCTCGCTTCAACTTACCCAATTTATCCGGAACCCTGCGTTACCGAATCTTTTCACCATGGTCACGATGGACCACGGTGGATATTGTTTAAAGAACACATAAATGATGGGAGATATTTTATAGTATTTTGGCGCCATATTAAAGTAAACTCTTTATTAGTCAAAGATAACAGCATGAATTACGAGAGTGTCCTTCGGCACGTCGGTGAAAATCCGTGGCAGCCATTGAAATAGACACCCTCCACCACAGGAAGAGCGCCTCGCTGGAAAAATGATCTGGTTGAGGATTTGCCAAACTAATAAAACTATTAAAACGTAATAAAATCTTGAAAAAAATAGCAACTTTTATTGTAAAGATGTTTTATGAGGTAGTAAAATTTGTACGCCGTGTAATTACATAATGCATGACAAGATTGTTTTGATGTTGAGTTTGACGTACCTGGTTTTTTTATTTCGGTTTTTTTTTTTTTTTTTTGGTAAATGTGGTTTCTGTACTGCTTCGTTCCGTTCTGTGTATTGTCGAATGTCTTCTCGTATTCAATTTGTCAGGGCTGAAGACTTCAAACATGAGAGAAGAAATCATTTCATTATTTTCTACGACTTGCTAGTATGATGAATGGAATTACCAAGGACCATATACAGTTCATGGGTTTAACGTTTTTACATAGAATACAAGTTAGACATATAGTAAATTAGCCAGGCATCTCAAACGGCTTGCCAGGCGGATTTCTCTAACGACGGGTTACATGTAGAAGGGTTTCTGGTTTAATTTATTTACAATGTGTAGCGAGAATCAAATTCATATTCATAGTTCATGCGTGAACCAGACGTACGATATTATATGTTATGCGTAGATTTCACTCTTTTTTGTTGTTTTTTTTATTTGGGGGGATTAATATATTTACGCCTTTTATATTGGTCGTTTTCTATATGTCTGGCTATGTGACTTTCACTAGTAAGGCTGTACATGGGACCAAAGTCCGGCGGGAGCAGATCTACATAGATCGTTTATAATAAATTGGTGAAAAGATAAAAAAAAAATCATTGCGATTATTTTATTTTGTATGTCGTGTGTTTTATGATACAGATGCCAAGTTGAATACGATGGTTAAAATCGCGCACCTGCATTACTTCTCATTTTCCATAGAATAATTCAGTATAGAGAATTCTGAACTGTCTTTAATATACAATTTTAATTGTGTTGATGGGGAAAAGAGTGGTGTATGCTTGAGATACGGTTGCCGTGCGTTGTGTTTCCTTCCATGATCACGGCTGTAGAGGAAACATATGCAGTAATTGTTTAATTGTAACTACGATCGGAATTCGTACCACGATAATCTGTCGTATTATTTTGATTTCGTTGCGATGCATGTACAAACGCAGCGGAGAAGATTGAATTTGGTGTTATTCTGATTAGGTAGAGGTATCGCAAAACCCTTATATAGAAAGTTAATGAGCATGGAGTATATTGCTAATTGCCAAGTTCTTCACATTCATGAATGCTTATTGAGCATTTCTATATGCTGAGGAACACTAAGGACATCATAACCCTTTACATTTATAAATGTATGTATGCTTCGGAAGATTTCCTTAGAGGTTTTCCCGCTCATTGACAGATTCTTATTCTATTAACAATGTCGATAAATTATAGAAATTAGTGATCACAGAATGGCATCGTTCAAATGCCTCAGTCAGAAGTGGGCGACTTCCGCATGAGAATGGCGATTTGTGGTGGTGGTGGTGGGGGGGGGACCATTTGTCGTTATTATGGATCTTGCACACGGCGCCGCCTGCGCGGTCACATTAATTTGCCGCCCCCATATCACTCTCGTTGACCGAAGCGGCGACTGTAGGTGGTACTGTGGCAGTACCATAGTTGCGCGTGAATCGCACGATAACCGCTACCCCCGTACGATTCCCGCGATTTATCGCACGGCGGCCGTGCGATTGCAGTAGACGTCCCACCACCCTCGTACGAGAGTGGCAACAAACACGTGCGATTCGCGCCATCTATGTGCCCCCCCCCCACCCTACCCTAGTAGTATAGTGCTACAGCAGCGCGATCGTCGCGCCAGGCTGGTACCCCGAGTTTTGACGGTGGCGAAAAATATTTTTTTAACGAAAATTTATATCCGATAGCAGCCTTTACAGACGCCAATAAAGATCGTACCACTGTGGTACGGGGCTCGCAGAATAGTACGGGAGTGGTGCGACCCACGAACAATCGATAGTAGACCGGTGGTATGGGCCCCGTAGCCCATTTGTGAACTTAAGGTACATGTATTAGTAGCACATGATCTAAAAGTAACATACGGAAAAAAGAGATATATACATGAATTGATTCTTTTAATATTGGAGCAGATTTTCAGGAAAATTTCAACGTTTAATTGATAATTCTTTTTTAAAAGCAAAATGCAGTATTAATGTTTACATTTTTGCCTTTGAATATTATGGACATTGATTTTGTCAATGACTTAGAGAGTGCGTGTATACTTTCCATATCCTTTAAATCTATATACTTTGATACCCCTCGTAAAAATACTTTGGAAAGATTTTCGTATTTCAATTTATAACGAGAGAGACGGCTGCTGTAAATTATTTTTAACAGTTTTTCATTTAAAATGCACTGTTAATGTCAAATGTTATCTAAAATCAGGGAATTGGTTGTTTCCAGAATTGCAATAATTGGGCTCGCACGTGAAGATATTCTGCGTTGGCACTGACATTCGAACACCACTATTGCCTCCTTTTGCTGAAGAGTAATTGAAATGTACAGTGTGTAATGATTTCAAAATCTAGATTATGCAATGGCCTAGGTATGGAAAACACTCCGATAGAACACCTTAGCATGAAGATGTCAGTTTAACGTTTTGTTATTAATTTTCAAAAATATTGCATGGAGCTTTTCTATTTAACAGACCACCAAACGTTACCTACATGGTATACAGATTTTTGAATGGAGAAAGGAAAATTTTCGGCCTCTACAACAATAGCATTGTCGGCTTTAGAAAAAAAATCATTGAAAAATATTTTGGTGTAGTGACTGTACCTGCACAAGCTTTGCCTTTTTTTAAAAATTAAGTTTAGTTAATATGGCTATTGAATAAGCCTTTCGAACCCCATCCGTAATGTTTCAGCGTCAAACCTGTGACGAAAAACAAATACTGAGTGCTCCTTCGCCATTGCTCGGAATTTAGAAGTTTTAGAATCGAAATCCTGTGTCATTATAGTAGGCGTTCACACGATGAAGGGTCATCCATGCTAAAATAATAAGAATAACTGGCGATATCTCAATTTGCGAGGGGGCATAAGCAATTACAATCAATAGATCAAACCCAGAGAAAATGACGACTGGACCAAGCAAATAAAAGGCCGTTGTGGTATTACTCTTTCATAATTTTTGGAAAGTACTCCAGTTCTTTTTCCCATTATACATGTATTATGTAGTGTGTGTTGATTTTCATTTTACATGAAACTGATAGTATTTTGGTCAAGGCGCCATCAGAGACTGATTACAGTGAAGGAAAAAGCTCTTCATGTTGCCACAGAAAACCGGAAGTTTGTCTGTAATAATGATTGCAGGAGTCTACACTATACTTTGAAATCAGTACACACTAAAAAAAAAACCACAAGGAATGAACGGGTTTTTATTCAAAACATCGATTCAAAATATCTCTGAAATTCTGCTTTTATCGCAACCTCACCCCTAAATGTTACAAATGCTTGAACTGATTAAGAATTTGGTAATACCCAACAAAATTACTGTAAATTTGCTGTGCAATGTAGAGATGGTCCTTAACCTAGAATATGCGATAGGTTCTTTGCGAACACTTTTCAGCTCATTTTCTCAGCGTGCCCCGTCTCATCAAACAACGAGAACGTTACTTCGATAGTCATATACTGTCTTTTACATTTATCGAAAAAATTATTAACAACACCCCCAACCCCCGCCCATTTTTTTGCTTTAGCAAAATGTTTTCAATGTTTAAATCTGATATTCAATCTGAGAATGTAATTAACAAAAAAAAAAAAAAAAAAAAAAAAAAAAAAAAAAAAAAAAAAAACTACAAGGGTCATTCTTAACAAAAAATTTCGAACACCATCTAATGTCATGTTTACACAACTTAACTGGTTGTCTCTATTACATTATTTTGTCTATAGAAAGGGTTTTTTGTTGGTGTATAAAGTTTCATATGAGCTAATACCAGATTATTTAAGTGTTTTTAAATATGTATCAGAAGTTAGTCAGTGGCAAACTAAGATATTCTACTTCAAATCTTTTGTATGTGTCCAGGGCAAAAACTGGATATTATACATTCGGACAGCAATGAGTGAAAACGTAAGAAACTCAGCCTCTGTGCTTTTATTTATGTATGTATGCGCGGCTAGTATTTCTGCACATATGTTATATGCTGGGCCATATTGAAAACTAGCTGTATTGTTAAACATGTTATGATCTTATTATAATTATCATCCCTACTTCTCACGGTTGATTTATACATATTTAAAAATTTGCAGTTTTTCTAAACGGTTGACATTAAAAAGTTGTCATCTTAAACAAGTTTTTATTTAATTTTCTTATTCTGTTTTATGAAAATGTGTGATTTTCTTATATTGACCTATACTGTCTAACATCTTCACAAAGGTGGCTACAAATACGTTTTCTTAGTTTATTGATTAAATTAAGATATTTTGAGTGGAAACTGATGCTGTTTTTCTCACTTTTGACCATCAGTATTATTAAGTCACATGAGGATGAAATTACCTTAATACCAGTTTCTATCAACTTCATTCACTGTCTTAATTCTGCTCAAAATCACACATCATATCTTNCTTTGAGTGGAAACTGATACTGTATTTCTCACTTTTGACCATTAATATTAAGTCACATGAGGATGAAAGTTTCTATCAACTTCATTCACTGTCCTAATTCTGCTCAAAATCACACATCATATCTTGAATATTATTTCTTGACGTACATATGTATTAATAGAAACCAGTATGTACCTGATGTTGACAGAGACGGGAGGAATGCACTATAAGGGAGGAGTGCACTTGTTTTTCAATCTCAATTCAAATGATGATTGTATCCATAGTAACTTTCTTATGTTTAATGAAATAAATACAGTTTAAACTAACCGATGTTAACATTACAAGACCGATCACGCCCCATGACCCTCCAACAAAGTATTTTGAGTGAAAATCATGTGGGTATTTCGTGTACCACGTTTCCCCCTCTCTCACCTGTCTTTGTCCGCATTGATGTTCAATAATTTACAAATACGAACCTATATATGATGACACATCCGATAATGAACTCTGACAAATTGAGTTAATTTAAACAACTATGTGAATGAATTATATCGATGTTTGATTTATTACGAAACACAGGAAATATCGACTGCTTCTTCGCCATTCACAACATATATAATGTTCTGTTTAGATTCTTGCTGGTGTATTGTCACTTTTGTTGATTACTCCATACCAACANATGTTCCTTGTAGATTCTTGCTGGTGTAGTGTCACTTTTGTTGATTACTCCATACCAACAAACAAGCAAACAAACAAACAAGCAAACAAACAGCTGGCATTAATGAAAAGTATACCGGTATATGATCAATGAATTCACAGGGATGTTTATCTGACCGCGGAACAAGATGCACCCACGTACTTCATACATGTATTAGCAAGTTTACTCCAGGATTCAAACACTAGCCATGTATTAATTAGATTATTGAAACATTTTAAGTCGCAATTTGAGAAGAAGAAAAACAAGACTGAGTACATTTAAAGAATAAGTTTGTTTCTGAAATACGAACTAGCAGTTTTAGTGGGAGCTCAAAACACGACTCATCAATCAATCGACTAAGATATCGCTAAAACAATAAACACTGGTATTTCTCGTTCTCATCGCAACCATCGAGTTATCACCATTTTCTAAAGATGATAAATTCGAAATCACTCTTCCTCAAAAAAGCAAGGCAAATACAAAATGATTTTGACCTCGTCTATGTTTAAATTTATCATCCATGAAGTATTCTTTGATCAAGTAAGATATATTGTCCTCATCAATTACGAGGTCCATTAAAATAGTGTTCAGATGATAGTGTAGA
The DNA here is from genome assembly GCA_903981925.1 of Ostrea lurida. NCBI lineage: Eukaryota > Metazoa > Mollusca > Bivalvia > Ostreida > Ostreidae > Ostrea > Ostrea lurida. The sequence goes on from CAJDSM010017922.1 coordinate 45,750, forward strand.
TTAAGATTCAATTATCGTTACTACATTCTAAAACTTCCAGTACATTAGACCTCGAGTTAAACATAATGTGGAATGCACACTGAAGGTTTGCTTATTAAGCTAAGTTTAAAGAAATTGGAGTAAATTGAAAAGCCCCGTCTTCATGTAACTAGTCAAGGTATGGCTGTCAGCTGTATTTCATACTCAAAATGAAATTCATGAATATTCTAAAACGCTCAGCTTTTGTAGCCACATTATCGTACACAGATTATAATATAACTATCGAATTTTAATATTACCTGCGCAGCTCCTATAACAACGCTAGAATACACAATTTCTAGAACTTTAACAATTTTGCATCCGATAACAAAGCTAATTATACAACTTCGGTAAACACGTGAATTATATACACGTGTAGATCCTCCAGCTATATCAATCTGTGTTAGCGCGAAATGAGCAGCTTTTGTAGCAATGCTAAATAGACCGCTTCTGTAACGTCACAGATCGTTGACACGTTTCAAGTGTTGTCCTTAGCTATAGATAAAGAGCCTAATATAGGCATTGTGCCTTGACCTTTTCCATTACTTGTCCCAAAGGCAATCATGTGGGCTTTGGCCCTCTCCGTATCTTGTCTTATAGTGGTGTTGAGCCTTTACCATTTTCATTGCTTTTTAATGGGCCTTTACTTTTTCCACAACCTGTTAAAATGCCATTGGACCTGGACCTTTTTTCGCGGCTCGTTGTATTTAATTTATCGGCTTTGAGCTTTGACCGGTTTTTTTGTGTGGCTTATCCTTCAAGTCATTGAGCTTTTATCCTTTTCAACGCTTATCCTACAAGCATTCAGTCTTGATCTTATTTTTCTGGCTCTTTAAGCACCGAGTACAGCAGATAATGCTCACATGTCACAAATGTCAATGCCTGAAGTGCACAATCGGTCTTATTTTGACCGTTTGCGATTGATACCTCCGTTGTACTAAATCTCGAGTTGAATGAATACCGAAGTTCGGTAATGCTCGATTTACATATTTCAATAATGAGACTGTTGGGGGGATGATATAGCTATACGCAGAAAGAAAATAACGGACTGTTGTTTCTGGAAAATAAATGTGTCGTAAAATCGTACTATCAACTTCGAGCTGATTAAGCAAGCCAACGACTGTAATTAATCGCATCGTGTATTTCTCTCCTCCCTCGAACACCCGGATATTTGAATTTGACGGTCTGTACCGGAACATCAAGATAACGCGAATCTTGTTTACCCGAATGATATATGCCTATAATGCGTCAACACGGGACAATTTTGCTCTTTTGATACTTTTTAGATGCATGTAACTGCCTGATACATTGCCGATGCACAGTTTATTACTGTATTTGGTTTAAGACGTGATGCGGCTGTGGCAGCTCATTTCACGCATACTATCAAACTCAATCCCAGCCGGGTTCAGAAAGTGAAACCAATATTCTTATATGGTAATGTGGTAATTGGTCGAAAATTCTATTACTGTGTTTAGGGCAGATTCAACCAAGAATAAACTTGCGCTGAGAAAAAGAGTACCAAATGTGAATGTGTTGTAATTTGAAGTAAACTGTCTGTGTATTCCTGATATGTGAATAATACTGGTATTTAAAGAAATCAATTATCTCTCCAATACTGTTGAATCTCGCGAAATGGGTCCTGTTTTATAGTACATATTTATACAAGTACATGTTGGGTCATGCACAACACATGCGAGTTAGCTGCCTGCTTTTATTCCCGCTAGAATTTGTTTCAGATCTATATCAGATTATAATTCTAATTAAATATTGTCCAAATATAATTACAATCAGCATCTGTATCTGTGAGCAAAAAGACGGTGACTCCCTCGTCTTGATAATGAATGATTATATGGGGAAAAACCAATCCTGAATTGTTCAATCCAAGGTAATCTTATTTCCCAAGGGAATCCGTCCCTTTCAATTAGTGCTTTGATTTATAGACGATATAGAATCAATACCTGATACAAGATATGCTAAGGAGATGTTAGGAGTATTGCCTCCAATAAAGAAGGTTTTGGTGTTCCGACGGGGAACCGGGACTGGATTAGAAGCCTCCATACAAAGCCAATGTATGTCACGATAAAAAGGGCAGAAAGTCCCGCAATGAAAGTTATAAATGATTCTGAATATGGTTAGGGTTGTTAAAAACCTTGAATAAGCCACAACAAATGCAAAAATTATCTAATTCTGCAACAATTTGCGCCAAAAAACCAGGCCCGAGGCTGATAATTTGATGTTAAATTCTTACCGGGTAATAAAAACTGTTTATTACAGCGACTTTTAAGGTTTTACGGGACAGCAGTGAAAAGTTTATGTTCAGTTAAGTCTTTAAATCCACTGGTCACACTCTAAACAGCACCAGAAGGGGAGACATTTTGGAAGGTTTCACTTTTAATGACGAAAATTTGAAGTCGTAAAAAGGCGGAACCGTAAGGCAAGCACTATCAAATCACGCTTAGTGATTCCGTTTTTATGACCGATTCCTGACAGTAGTGTCTTCTCCTCGGGCCTCCATCTTAGCATTGCTGCACTATCAATGGAATTTTTGAATTATTTTTCTTTTAAGGATATGTCGTAATACTGCAGTACTAATAACTGATTAAACAAAACAGAAGTGCAGATGAGAGTACATTTTTTTGTAAATGCGTACACGAAATATGAAACTGATAATACATTCAGCATATAAACGTAATCGCTTCTCACCACAAGAACCCGGGTTCAGGCCTCCGAATGATAGCGGTCGTATGCGATAGTTCGCTCGAACGCGCGAATTTCCTCTCGGTCCATTAGTTTCTGTTACACTTGTATGACCGAACTACTCCAATATTCAAGCCAGCTGACAAAAGCATCAAATCGTTTAGAAACCTCCTGTGTTTCATGAGTCTGGGGATTAACTAGACTTCAACGAAATAAACAAAAGTCGGTCTCTATGTTTAAAATTATCGCATCTACCTTAGAATATAAAGGTTGGTGGTTTTAATGGTGTGATGATGAACTGTTTCTTTGATGGTTGTAAGTGGTACACACTTCATCATTTATGCGCCATTTACATAACGTCAAAGAACTTCCAAATGTCGCGTGTTTATTACTCTGGTCGTCATCATTTGCGGATTTCCTTCATTTTCGATTGTCGTACCGATAGTAGTACAAAACATTTATTAAAAAATAATGTTGTGCATTTATTGATAAATGGTCAAGATAAAATACAAATGCCTATATTCTTTGCTCTATGCAGCAACACATCATATATTAGACTAAAAATGTTTCAATTTCAGATAACGCCATGTTATCTGTATTTATTTTCATCATTATCAATTAGATGGATCAGTTGTTTGAAACAATATTCTCTACAAAAAAAATCTTTGACTGGAAAAATACGTTTAATGTCACAGAAGTGTCAGATGTCGGCGATAGGTTGAACATTCAGATCAGTAAACCCAAGCAGGATTAACCACAGATTCCCGTCTCAATATCATGATGGGCTTTTAATCGTCCCTAAACTGTACAGAGTTTTAAATCATATTAACAAGTGTCAGCCCAAGACTCAGGATGCTGCCAGGAATATTTCGGGAACATGGCATGTTGTCTTTTGAACTACCACCTATTGAATGAGTAAATGACAATGACACCAACCTGTGCAATATATCATAGGGTTATCCTCATCTCTTAATGACTTTATCAATTAGTATTTATCTTTTAACGACCTATTTCATGAACTTTTGACAGCCTCTTCTTAAGCTTCCTCATCATTCATTACACTGCTGTCAGTCACTTCTGGTAATGACTACAGCTGTTCATTCTTCAGGTGTTAGCATGACGGCCATCTTCCGTATTAGCTTCCCATTAATGTTTTATATTAACTTCCAATTCGATTAATTGTCATCTGTGGTCAACAATTAACAAGAACACAAAGGTTAAATAGAGTATGCTTTTATTAGAGTGCTCTAATGTTGCACACTATTGCTAGTCCATGTCATCAGTTTTTAGCTCACCTGAGCCAACGGTTCAACTTTGTCCGGTGCTAGTTGTCGACGTATCTAACTTTTCTCCAGAACCAATGGGTCAATTTCAATCAAACGTGGTACAAATCATCCTTGGATGAAAGGGGTTCATGTTTGTTCGAATGAAGGGCCAAGTTTCCTCCTAAGGGGAGATAATCAACAAAAGGCAAACTAGTGTGCGGTTATTTAAAATTTTTCTCAAGAACCACTAGGCCAGAAAAGTTGGAATTTACATGAATGCTTCCTGAGAAAACGTAGATTCAAATTTGTTCAAATCATGATAACACCCCAGGGTCATAATGGAATCACAATAAAGAATCAAAGTTTTACATGGGAATAAGTAAGATATTTTTAAAGAAAAATCTCAATAAAAGCAGAGCCATAATTACTCATATTTTAAAACATGCAAGTATTCCCGGGTAATGCAGATTCGAGTTCGTTGAATTTGTGGTACCCGGGGTTAGGGTGGAATACATCAAAATCTCATCAACACAGGCCATGGCTATTCATATTAATATGCAAGCAATTCCAGGTAGTGTAGGTTCAAGTTTGCTCTGGTGGACTCCGATGGTGGGGTGAACCCACAACAGGGAATCAGTAGGGTGAACCCACAGTAGGGTGAACCCGCAATAGGGAATCAGTAGGGTGAACCCACAATAGGGAATCAAAGTTTTCATGGGAATGTATTGGACAAATCTTCAGAAGAGCAAGGCTATGTATACCCATATTAAACGATGTGGCGCATGGGCCTTTTGTTATATGTTTAGCATCTTTTTAACGTATGTTTCTATGTCGTTCACCTGTTTACTAACGTTTCTAATTTCCAAATAGCATTGGCCTAATTCCAACTAAATGTAGCACAACGCATTTTTTGGTAAAGGGTTGCCTAGTCTCCTCTGAAAGAGACATATTCATCAAATAGCTTAAAGAGTGTTTCAAGAGGAGATAATCACCATAAAATGGCTACATATAGGGTTTTTACGAAAATATCCTTAACATATCATCCAGAAATATCAAGATTTGAACATAAGCACCCTCATTTAATCAAGATTCAAATTTCTTCGCACCATGGCTGTGAAGCCGGGTTAGGAGAATTATTGAAATTCACGAGCACCACACGCCTGGGTACAATATGTTCAACTAGGATGTGCATAAAATGTAATATATACCACTTTGGGTCAGACTCGTGCAACAATGGGGATTTAAGGATTTACCGAACGAATATATTGAAAAAAATCTTTTCAAGATCCATAAAGGTAAAATTACGCAAACGGATATTACACCATCGTCCCTTTCGATGAGTTATAAACTCGCCCCTTCTAATGAATTTTATGCCGTCACCCCTTCCAATGGATACTAGACTATAGGCTCATGGCGGGTGTGACCGGTCAACGGGGGATGCTTACTCCTCCTAGGCACCTGATCCCACCTCTGATGTGTCCAGGGGTCCGTGTTTACCCAATTCTTGTTTTTATATTCTATTTGGGACTTGCGAGATTGATCACTGTTCGTTATATTTGCCTTTACATACAATACCATCACCTCTTCCAATGAATGTACCCTATCACCCCTTTGAACTGATATGGGCTACGAAGGTGGTTAAAGTTTTACATGGCAACGGTTGATATGAATTTGAAATATGTGCAGAGCATAAAATGATATGTGGAGTTCAATGTTGGCGATGAAACCATGATAAGATTTCTCTCATACATCTAACTTTTGATTCAATTAGCCTATTTCAGATTAATGTACATGTATCTCCACTCAGCTCTTTACCCTAAGCCCCACCAATCTGGGTTTACCGGAAATTGGCAGTTTCTGCTAACGAGTACAAAAAAGTGTATAAACCACTGTAAATACAAATTCCATGAGTTTTGAAAATTATTGTTAAACCTCTCACCGCTCATGCTGGGTATTGTTTGAATCTGAAGGAGTTTAAAAATGTGAATCTTTCTCACAGCAAATACTCCTTATGTAAAAAGTTAAGATATTAAATTACCTTTAAGAGGGACCTTAACTTAGATAAATATCGTTTAGTATGCTTAAACTTAGCGATATATGTTTGGCTTCAGAACAGTATCATCGAAAACGATTTGAACTGATTGTATCTCAGAAGCTTCCAGTCCAAGAATGATGAAGTGAAAGTAAATGTGAAAGAGATATCAAAACATTGTCGTTATCTCGGACACGAATCTGCAATAAAAGATTGATGTATGATTTTGTTTCCATGTAATGTTTTTACTCCGGGAAAACGGACAGGAAAGATTGACAGGCTTAACGATTTGGACATTTGCTGTTATTTTTTTATTGGCAATTTTGCAAACATGATATATTTCATACCCCTGGAAGTCTGTATCCACACGTTCTCCAACAGACACACGGAGCGGAAAACATTCTTATGTTTTACGACATTGGTATGATTGTTTTACGACAGCGATTTGATGATCTTTTGATTTACAGCGTCTTGGCTGACGGAATGCAGTTTCGGTTTTCGTTAATCTCATTTGTGGCCATCATAATTCGATAAAATAATGAATAATTGATTTGTAATACAGTCCTATCTCAATAATAACCAATTTTAATAACATCGCCTTATTAAAAAAGTATTAGAATAACGCTGGTTTAATTCCGTTCACCACAATGCTTACCTACCATAGTCATGCAGAAGAGGCTAGCATTTATTCTGCATTACAATACCGGACTTAGATTTTTTTTCTCAAAAACGGCCACGGGTATGTCAAGTTTTCTCAACAAAAATCATGGTAACTAGACCAACGTATGGACTACAAATGCCACTCGGAAAGTCTCGGTCCGTTTGTACACGCGGTCTGAAATCTCGTAAACAATTTTAAATTAGTATCAAGCATCCCAAGTAACAAAGTGAAGTAGCAACTGACCTCAAATGATAGAAACACGTGTGTTCGTTATGCCCGAAAAGCTCTGATGAAAATTTTGATATCACACAAGCTTATTCTGATTGCACACATTATTAACCTATCATCTCATCATTGTAAATTTGTAGCATATTAATGCCGTTTTATCTTCTTAGGTAGCTCATTACACAAACAATCGTGTGGTATAATTGTCATGTGTTAATGGCGGGTGGTTTCAAATAACTTTTAATTACCAACACATTAAGTAACCCAAGAGACATTCAATAATAAAATGGTTGGTTGGTTTGGTATTGGTTTACGACCCTCTCAAGATTATTTCACTCATTTTGAGACATCACCATTGCCAGTGAAGGGCTGCAAATTTAGGCCTGTGCTCGGTGCTTATGGCCTTAAGCTTTGAGCATGAAGGGATCTTTATCGTGTCACACCTGCTGTGACACAGGGTCTCGGTTTTTTTGCGGTCTCATCCGAAGGGTCGCCCCATTTGGTCGCCTTTTACGACAAACAAGGGGTACTGAGGACCTACTAATTCTAATCCGGGCCCCCACGAGTCAGCAAAGATAACGAAGAGTAACCAATCTCACAACCCCTAGATTAAGAGTTGGACAAACACGGACACCTGGATATACCAGAGACAGGGTCTAGTGCCTATGAAGATTAAGCATACCCTTTCGACCGGTCGTGAGCTCAAATTCTTTATCAGGTATACGAGGCAATCCGTAGTCAAATCAGTGCATCAAGAACAGCCTTACACTTCGGACAGCGTTTGACCCAGTGACAGGTTAATCGTTACAACCATAGAATTTGCAAAAATGCTGACTTTATATGAGACTGTTGAACCTTTGGTAAAATATCACCTTGTCCTCGATTTAAAAACTGATCATACAAAGGATGATTCTTGCGTATTGAATGAGTTTAGAGATATAAACACCATATGATGATAATGGAATATTGCTAAATAAATGTAGGATTTTGAAATAGTCTTTAACTTTTTCACCGGTAATGGTGACGTCTCCATATGAGTGAAATATTCTCGAGTGGGACGATAAACAATAATCAATCAATCAATCAATCACCTGAAAATCAACAGGGTTCACCCTCTCTCCATGAACAACTTTTGTAGAGGGCTTGATGATCCTCTGATCTCTCTTTTTAGCAATAATCAGTTTACCTTCGACCCTTAACCTTGAATATCTGTAAGGTTCATCCTCTCTCCATGGACAACATTTGTGGAAGATTTGATGATCTTCTGATGAATGCCCTTGCTTGTATCTTGACCTTGATCTTGAAAATCAATAGGGCTCATCCTCTCCCCATTGTGGAAGATGTCATGATCCTCTGATGAATGGCCTTGTCTCTATAAACACAGCCGCGCGGCAGCGATGTTATATCCCCCTTCAACTAGTTGAGAGGGGATAATTAACAAATCGATATGAAACACTAGTAATTCTAGACAAGACACTACGCAGTAGATCTCTAAGTCATTCAAAAAATTACTCGAATGTTAACTAAATCCTCGAGACATTCTATCATATGTTTATTTCCCCTATACAGATTGGTAATCTTCCTAAAGCTGCTCTTTACTCGAGCTTTATGATAGCTTACCTTTGCGCCATTTTGAATTAAATTCGCCTAAATGACGAGGGAGAGAAATGAGGATAGGAAATTGTTCCACAAGATTCCAATTTGATATCGTTTAATATAGATAAACATCAGCTTCGTCTTCTGTGAGCTCGTATTCAATTGAATGTCAATTTATATTCTGCTCTTCAATTGAATATCAACTTATCCTCATAAATGCATGGTCGAACTGTACTTGATTAACGTGAATTAGTAGGTGTCCTGCGTTACAATAAAATCTACAAAGCTATTTACCTGTTACTGCTCATTAAGTTCCCATCTATTGAACAGTTATTCGTATTGGTAACTTAACTTGACACATTCAATACTACATGTATTTGAAATACTCGAAATATATTGCACTATGTAAAACAACATATATATGACATTACAAACTTATTTTCATGTTGTTTAACAAAAATGTGATTTTTCTGATATCGATACATACTTGTGTTAATCTTTTTTAAAAGATGGTGGCAACATTTACATTTCCTTTGGTTGTTGATTACATCAAACTAAATAATCAGAATGGAAATCACATTACAGTCATACAAGGGTAAAGCTACATGTACCTTAATCAACAACAATCAAACTTACCAAAAACTAAAAAGAAAACAAAACGAAAAAAATACAACCAAATAAAAAAAACCCAAACAAATACTAGAAAAGCAAAACAAAACCCCCAAAATAAATACATGTAGATAAAAACAACAACAACCCCCAACAACAACAACCCCCCCCCCCCCCCCCACACACACACACACACACAAACACCACCACAAAAACACCAAACTCCGATCATATAGTCTCGTCTGTTATTGGCTGTTTCATCTTAATATTATGTCTTTCTCTCTTTATTATTTTCTTCTTGCTTTAAGCATTTAGTGTTCTTTGTTATAGATTTTTTTTTTACATGCAAGGCGCTTTAGGGTACATGTAATTACATGTATGTTGATTAAATTTACAATATTCATAGATAAATAAAATAATAATTATATTCTGTGAATCAACGTCACAATAGTTATTACCATTCCAACTGTTTACGTTGAACTAGCGAATACTCGAGCGAACATACAAAGATTATTTTGTTTGGTTGTAGAAGAGCTTTTATGGCATTACCTTAAGGTAGTGCTCTACACCGTTATACACATGTAATGGCTGACTTCCTTTTGAAACATGGATGAAATTATCTATATCAGGCTTATTTGTCTAAATACCTAGTTGAGTAGATTAGCACGTTGACTGTAGATCACCATTCTCTTGCACAGAGTTGTCGGTCCTTTCTCTGTCAACTCCCGTTTACAAGATTTTTGTAAAAACATTGAAAGAATGAAAAAACACTACTTGAGAGTGTTCATTATTTTGTTTAATATTAAAAAAGAAAAGAATCAAATAACTTATTTGTTATGTTTGGCTTAAAACTTTTTTTAAACGTTTAAACGCAAAATAGTTCTCTAACAAAAGTTTAAAAATTAAAACTTATAAGACCAAAAATATCAAGAGAATGGTAGATCACGGGTTAAATTCCAGTAGTTTTTTTTCCAATTAATTTTCTCCAAAAATTGCATTTTTGACGAAATAGAGTGAATTCGAAAGTTTTTAATTTCAAAATATTGTTTATTAACATATCCTCTACTTTACATCCATATCAAATTTATCTGGTGTAGCATTCCGCCTTAACATTAACGCTACTTTGATTTTCCTTTCATTTCAGAGCGTCATATTCCATGTCGAGACGCATCCAAAACACAGAACGTTCACACAGTGTGTCACATTCAACTTTTTCCCGTCGGAAAATCACGAGCTGGCCTATAATTTGTTTAACCTGATCACACTTTATGCCCTGCCGTTGCTTATCATCACAACATCGTACTCACTCATTCTCTGGGAAATCTCCAAAAAGACCAAACAGTGCAAAGGTAATTTATAAGCAAGTTTCTCGTTCGTTGGAATCACCTTCATTAAAGTACAGGATGGTGTAAATGAAAATGTTTAATTTTTCATCCACCATTTTTCTAAATCGCTTGCATTATTAGATGTGTCTAATTTAGAAAATATCTAAACGAGTGTAGTCAAACAGGGTTTATCTCTCTTCTGTTTCTCTCATGAGCAACATAAAGAAAATCCCGTTCGCGACGAGAAATATTAGCGAATGAGCCAACATGTAGTCCTCATGCTCAAAGTGTTCAGTATGACGATCATAGAAATGCTCAGCCTCCCCGACTCATACACAAAGTGACCAATTGATAAAAATGTTCACGAGAGAAAGTGATCGGTTGATGCTTGCACATCTCAACTCATTGCTATTTCTTGAAAGCAGATAGGCACGGAACGACAGGAGGGAATCGGTAAAAAACATAAATTCTGAGTCTTTGACCTGAATATGTCGAATAGTTATAAAAACCCTTATATTATTTCTATATATGCATTGTCTAAAATTGTATCATCATCCTCACACATCCTCGAGACTTAATTTTGTCACTTGGTAAAAAAGAATTTAAAAACACAACTAATATCCTTATACACAGTGGCCCTAAGCTTTAATCGTTGCTTCACGTACGGATCAGGCACCCGCATTTTTGTAAGTGAAGTCAGTTGTTTTTACGTTTGTTCACTTGAGAATGATGGCACATAAATTTTATGTTTATGCGAGAAATCGTGTATCTGCCCATCATTAATAAGAGACAGAAGTGCAACATCCATGTACCGTAAAAATATGCAACTGCTGCAAAATCCTTTTTATCCTGTTTAAAATTCCCACCGTTTTCTGCTTGTCAGTAATGAGAAAGTTTGTACCGGTTTAATCACCACTTTCCGCTTTATGTTATATTACGCAACCACAAAAAGTACTTTCATCTTGCTAAAATAACTCGCCACCTTTACGACTTTGACATTAATCTTTATTTCTGCTATTGTGTTAAATTGTTTCATTGTTGTTTGCATGATGTTTCCTTTGGTGTTTTTTTTTGGTTTTTTTTATGTGTTTTTATACCCACGGCAAATTAAGTTTGGGGAGTGGGGTTGAAATCACTCTGTCTGTCTGTGCAGATTCGTGTTCGGGTCATAACGTCTTTGTTCTTTGAACACCATACATGTATTTGGCACATGGGTGTATCACTATAAGACGATGTGTAGCGTATATTCACCTCTGTATGACCTTGACCTTTGACCTCAGGGTCAAAATTATACGTTTTTCAACATGCATTTGTGTCCGGGACATAACTTTGTTCTTTGTCATAGGAATTCTATATTTGGCAAATGGATGCATCACCATGAGACGATGAGTCATATAGTCTGTCTGTCTGTCTGTGCAGAATCGTGTCCAGGCCATAACTTCTTTGTTCTTTGACGTAGGCATATCATATCTAGCATGTGAGTGTATTAATATGACAGATGTGTCGCATACATTCATGGCCTATATAAGACCTTGACCTAAAGGTCAAAGGTATTATTTTCTAACTTGTATTATATTTGGCATGTGGGTGTATCACCATGAGAGGATGTATCACCATGGGAGGATGTGTCACGTACATACATGACCTCTGTGTAACTTGATCTCAGGGTCAAATTTGTAGGATTTTTGTCCGAGCCATGTCTTCCTTTTTCAAGCTTTAGTGACTCAAGTGAGCATAACAATATGGTGGGTGGCGGTGGTATCCTTTGTGAGTTTTAGTTGTTTTTTTTTTTTTTTTTTTTTTTTTTGTGTTTTTTTGTGGGGGGGGGGGTATTGTTTTGTTTTTTGCTTTTTATTTTTTATTTATATTTGATGGTTTTGTTGTTATTTGTTTTCTTTTTAATTGGGAGTATTTGTTTGAGGTTTTTTTTTTCTTTTCAGTTTTTGTCTTCCATTGTACATTATGGCTTGGATTCGTAATTCTTATATACATGTACTTACGTTATGCAAATAATTCCTAGATCAGCAACTAGATTTTTTTTTCCTCTCGAGACTTAGCGATTGTATAAATTTCATATTTAAGACAGAGGAGATACATCGTACAATCGGAAGTACTAAATATTTTCGCATTACACAATCATAAATCATTTTACCCGCTGATTACGGTAATACTACCATTTCCTCGCCTGAACTCAGTTACAAAATGCACAGTCCATCCTTCTTTAATTTTGTAAGAATAAAACAGCAATAATTTTGACTAGGTTAAGCGCTGCTTGATGACTCACTATCGTCCTTATCATCGTTAAGCTTTGGGCTGTTTTCTTTACTTCATTAGCAAACGCAGGAAGTCACTTTTCTTTCTCTTTATTTCGTCATCCAATCTCCTAAAAACTAAATGCAGTGACTAATGAACGAGAGACAGCCTTTGTCGACATTTACGTCGCTAGATCTGTCAAAGGCGGACTGACCCATCAATATTTATTATTTCATTAAATTTGTAAAAATGTTCCCTTTTGTCAGGGAAAAAACATCTTTATATAGATTGAAAATATATTTTTTAGAGGAAACGAAATGCCTTTCAACCCGGTCACGCCTGCGCCGCTCCTCAGTGGGAAACATGGAGAGAGCCCGGATACGAACGCTGAAGATGACCCTTGTTATAGGTAATTTTAGCTGACATTTCATTTCAGTGCTTCATCAAGAAACACATCGCTATTTCTCCATATACCATAATAACAAAGCATGACAGTATAATTAAATATACAAATATATTGCATGACACCGCGGTGGCTAAGTGGTAGAGCTCGCGCCTCGTGATCAGGAGGTCGTGATGAATTCGAGCCCCATGTTTGGAACGATCGCGTCAAAACTAAGACGTTTAAATAGGTGATAGCTCGGCATTTAGAGGTGAGAATTATGGGTCTTTCGGATATGATTTTTAAAACGGAGGTCCCGTTTCCCAGCAAAATTTGCAGCCCTTCACCGGCAATGGTTGTAAACGTCTCATTATGAGTGAAATATTCTCAACGGGGCGAAAAACAAACAAATAATGAATCAATTCAATTATACTTATCAGGTAACACTATGTTAATCAGTGGCGAGGGGCGCACCCGGCCCTTGCCTCTCTAAAATTCTCAAGTCAATATTTTTTTTTCGACTCTCAGAGAAATAAATGACATTATCATATGATTGAATACTTCCTAGCTCTCTGATTGGCTGAGATAATCTATAATTCCTCATATTCACCTCCACGTGACTATTCGGATTTATTGACTTCTACTATTTTTTTTTTTTTCATCTCTGCCAACTTCCGCGATCCATCAATTTACAATTAAAGCAAAGAACAATCTTGAAGGTTTTTTTAATCTTTTAATCATATAATAAAACAATTATTGCTGCTTTATCGGTCAATACGATGATTTAAACACCTCCGAAGTATAATATTCACCGAGCCAGAAGGACGAGGTGAATATTGTACTTCTCAGGTGTCTAAATCATCGTGCTTTTATCATATTCTTCCTAAAAAATAAAACCTCTTAAATTTATGTCATTATATTAATGTCGCCTCATTAAAAATTACAGAAATTATTAAAAGTGACTACATGGGAGATATACTTTAAGCCCTAGAAAATATGTAAAACCCGAGGGCTTCGATTTGTTTTCGCATCAGTCTCAAAGTACACATTATGCTATATATCCGAGAAAACTTTTGGGTGCGTTATTTCCCATACATGTCCAAGACCAAATACAACATCGATATCGACAATAGCATGACGATATCGTGTCGATATCGATTTCTTACGAACGTATTATCGATCATAAAATAGTTATCTTTCGGGAACAAATACAATATCGGTTCATCAAATAATTTACAATATGGGTGTTTAGTGGTTACCTATTGCTATCGATATCGACGATATCGAATCAAGATCG
>CAJDSM010017923.1:0-11502 GCA_903981925.1 Ostrea lurida
AACGATATCGGCATCAAGTTGTAGCCATCAAACATCAAATATCCATAAGAAACACGATTTAAAAACACGATCATGATTCGATATCAACACAACATCGTCACTAACATAGCTTGATTATCATAGCCACCAGAAGGTTACTTTTCGATATCGTTACGATATCGTGTTGTGTTTGACGATATCGTCGATATCGTATCTACATCGTGTGTAAGACATAACTCTTATTTCGGGTTTTTTTCCCCTGTATTCACCGATATATTTATATCTTTTCAGTCAGTGTATTCGTGATATGCTGGACGCCATACTTCGTTCTGTCGGCGTGGTGGTGGTTCGACCGGTGAGTAGACGACACTTCCGCTTTTTTGTAAATATTAGCAGAAGGACGAATGAAGTGTACTACTGTACATTACTTTTGTACTTCACGAGAAATCGGTACGGTGTTCTTCAAAATAGGGCTGCAATACGTGGATCGTTGGTGTGACCTCGATATTCTAGGTTCTTTTCTGTTGAGTAAAATTGGTCCTCACAAAATTACTTTGAATGATATTTGTCTGAAAGCCATATACATGTATACTTTTTTTGTGTGACGTACGATCAATACCTGCTCAAAAATTAATCTTTCCTCGTACAAGTTCTGAGTGACCTTGACCTTTCCTACATGTTCCTGAGTGTCCTTGGTTCAATTTAAGCTCAATAACTTTTTTTTTTCGAATATACTATATGTAGATGAATTCCCGCGCAAGCGCGAAAGGAAAGATTTCTTAATGCTTGTTACAATGCATGTTTGAATTGTTGCGCAAATGTTACACAGTGCATGGTTTGATTGCGGATCCATTAAGGCTAGCGATATTAAGGAGACCGATAAGGCCTCCTAATTTTTTTAACATTATTTGTTTTTTGGTTGATTGATTGATTGATTATTTGTTGTTTTCGTCCCGTCGAGAGTATTTCATTCATATTGAGACGTCACCATTGCCGGTGAAGGGCTTTAGACCTGTGCTTAGCACTGATGGCTTTTAGCAGTGGGGGTTCTTTTGCATGCCACACATACTGTGACACGGGACCTCCGTTTTTATTTATTTATTTTTTTTAATCTTATGTTTCTCATTCCAGTTTTGATCCTTCATGCAGATGTTCTTTCTGCAAACAAAACTGAAATATTAGATTTTCAGACAATGTCGGACTGCTTCCTTTCATTTCCCCCACAGGATTGTATGAATAGACTGAACTATTTCTCAGTCTGTTGTTCCATTGTCTGCTAATCACTTTTACCTTGATTTGTTGGTATGTACTCGAACACACAAATTCTTTCAAACAAATCTAATTTTATCCTAGAGCTATCTTGGTCCACAGGTCTGTATTAATGATAGTACTATACCACCCCTAATTAAAAACAGGAGGAATGAAACGGATCCATGTTTATTCACACGTTTTTTTAAACACTGATTTGACTACGGATTGTTCCGTTTACCTGATCAAGACTATGGGCTCACGGCGGGTGTGACCGGTCAACAGGGGATGCTTACTCCTCCTAGGCACCTGATCCCACCTCTGGTGTGTCCAGGGGTCCGTGATTGCCCAACTCTTGTTTTTGTATTCTATTTAGGACTTACGAGATTGATCACTATTCGTTTTCTTTGCCTTTACATTCAAATTAGAAAAATTCTGCTTTTATCGTCACCCACCCCGAAATGCTTCCTGGTCCAATAATTTCAAGATCTGCAATAAAAATAACCCTCATCGACACGCATAACCCAGAATGTTCGTTAGTTTTTGGCGACCACTTCTCAGCTCATTTACCAGTATGTCCCGTCGCCATGAACAACACTTTCGNAGTTTTTGGCGACCACTTCTCAGCTCATTTAGATATGTACCAGCATGTCCCGTCGCCATGAACAACACTTTCAGTATCTCAAATGGACAATTCATCACAACCCGTGGGGACCCGGGTTAGAATACGTCCCACTCGAGAATATTTCACTCATATGGAGATGTCACCATTGCCGGTGAAGGGCTGCAAAATTTAGGCCTATGCTCGGCACTCAGGGCCTTTGAGCAGGGAGGGATCTTTTTCGTGCCACACCTGCTGTGACACGGGACCTCGGTTTTTCCGGTCTCATCCGAATGACCGCTCTCATTTAGTCGGCTCTTACGACACGCAAGGGGATGCTTGGGACCTATATTCTAACCCGGACGTATCGTACCGTGCCAAATCCAAATAGACCCGTGACTTGCAATTTAATGGCGATCGCTTAGTTTGGGAATAGTCACTTCTTAGGTTTGATGGCACACCAGGATAGAGAATAAAACCTAGGGATACCCCACCCCTCCGAACTGCGAACCACAACGCTACCGCAACATGTCACTAAAATAAAAAAAAAAACAACGCTCGCAGTAGCTCAGTTGCAGATCGTTCCTTAAGCAAGAAGTCGTGAGTTCGAGCCCCACTCGTGCCATGCCGCGTCAAGATTGCAAACCCTATCTGCTGCGGCCCTGAGCGTCAAGCTTAAGTACTTCAACTTGTGACGTCTCAATATGAGTGCAAAAAACATCTCGACAGGACGTAAATCAAGCATACAATAAAGTGATATCCGTTTTAATGTCATCCTTGACCTTGGGCAACATTCACGGCAAATTCTTTCAGGAAAAAAAAATTGTTGTGCTTTGTATGAACTTCTAAAACCGGCGAACTTTTAGTGGCAACAAACGAAATACTAGTATACAGCAGTCGTGATTTTTATCCGTTACAGACAAAACATTTGACCTCACAATGTAATGGTCTGAAATAGGAAGGCCATTGCATTGAGACGTCTAAGGTTTTGACTGTATCAACTACTGTATATTTCAATTTTTGACACTAAATTTTCGCTGGTCAAATGTATTTACATTGTCAGTGATGACTCGTAATGAATGAAAAATCCTCAAATGGGACTTCAAACAAATATAAAGTCAAGTATTTCAATGTGTTTGCCAAGACAAATTATTTTCTCTTTTCCTAAGAGGCCTAGCTAGTAACCTTGACCTGGACTATAAGATTAGGGTCTGAACGAATACGTCGGTTTCGAGATATTTCCCTTTGGAATATTCTCGTACACATTAAGGCGCGAAACAATGTGTGCACATGCGGGAGGGGGATAAATGAGTGAATGTACACAGTAAGTTTCTCCTACGGTATATCATAACCCGAAAGTAATTGATACGAACTCAGAGAGTAATTAAACACATGAAATTCATATTATATCACGTTATTTCGTTGGTCGTAGGATTAAATCCTGGATATGACACTTCTCCTTTAAATGATACATTTCCTTCGGTAGTATTTTCAATTTTCTACATTTACATATTAAAGAGAAGCCACTTTTAATACATTTAATTATCTTCCCCACTGACTGTAGGTTTACTCTATCCCATTTCGGCATACAAAGTTCCACTAAATGCACCTCCTACATAGAAGAGTTCAGATCTCGAAACCAGCGTATTTGCGACATCGTACATTCATGGATCCTATTCTCTAAAACACAGACTCTTCGACTTCGCTAAAAAGGTGTCTCACGTAATCAGACCTTGTGATATTTCCTCACATATATTGAATTCACGATGTGTTTGATTTATTTCTGTAGGGAGTCCGCCAGTCAACTGGATCCCAAAGTCCAGAGGGGCCTTTTTCTGTTTGCCGTGTCCAATTCCTGCATGGATCCAATTGTTTACGGTACAAAGCACGCCTTATTGTTATAAACCACTAATATACCTCTGAATGGAAGGAGCTTCAAAGTCATCAAATTCTCATTTGTTAATCAAGAAGTATTTCTAGAAAAGGACTTTAACCATTGTTGTATTGTCTTGTCAGACAGATTTTCCAATAACATGCTTTGCATTTCGCTTTTTGCAGACTGTTTCAATGTTTTAAAATCAATTAAGTGATGCTGACTCCCATTTTAACATTGAACACATTGCATTTGCCTATACACAGTCGTACCTAAAATGTGCTCTATATTCCCCAATCAAATTATTTTGATGTAGGTCCTACTGCCGAAGGTCAATGAGATTTGAAAGAAAACAATGTTATGTCCTAAATTGTTTTTAGAATGACTGAAACATATCAATATTTTTGTAGCTTTTCTGAAGACTCGTCCAAAGCAATGAAATCAAGTTTATTTCGTGCTTGTAGACTAATTATGGAGAATATGTAAATGATAGAGTCTACGTGAATCCGTGCAGATTTCTTCAGAATTCCCCTTCAACAATGAAACCCTTCACTTTCCAGACATTAAACCTATGCTATTTTATTCATATAACCGGATGCAGTTTGAGTAAAACTGAATATCCGTATATTGTAGGCATGTTCACTACCACCTTCCGCCGGGAAACTCAAAAATGGGGGCGGTGGCTATAGCAACCGTTTAATAAGAAAGAACTTTCTCCCTCCAATCACTGGGATGAGGCTTCAATCTTCTCTGATTCTTCCTCTAGGTATGTTTACCATTAACTTCAAACGGGAGTTTGTTCGCTGCTGTTGCTGCCTCAAATCTTCTTGGAAGCGTCACAAGCTTCAACGACTGACCGGGAAATTTCAGACGTCCACGGGGGTACAACGAGGCCCAGTCTCACAGACAGCATCTAACAACTCGTGCCGATCCCTCCAGGGAACGAACGTTGTCAAATTCTATGACGATCCCGCTGTGTGGAGGAATGGCGGAGGTCTGGCACCGGACTTGAAGCGAAACACCGGAAGCAACAGAGCTAATGTAAATAACTTTACGAAAATGAACCTTCCCAGCTTGACAAAGACGGATCCAAACACTACGCCGTGACGGAATTCTGTGTGCGTGTGTATTATGTAATAAAAATGATATATTTCTATCAAATGTATTAATTTTTTTGCTGTATTCATGCAAATAAAGCCACCTGGTTTACATATTTGTTTTGCACATACACACACACACATACAGATAGAGAGAGAGAGTCTCTAGGATTCAGGTTTCATGCCTCAAGGTGGAATTAAGTTGGTCACAAATTAAATATGCATTCATTTTGTATCATCAAAAATCTTTTCTGGGCATCAAAATGTTAGCATAAAAACAATTATAAGCACTAAACCTTAAAATCCATGTCCCCTGGGTTCAGACCCAAAGGTGAGACTAAGTTGGTCATATATTGATAACGCACTAAGTCTTAGAAAATCCTGAAGAAATCTTCTTTACCTCTGGATATCAAGCAGTCAAACTGTTGGCATGATATCCATAACTCCTTAGATTGAGGTTCTTGCCCCTGGATGGAGTTAAGATGGTCATGTATCAAATTACACTTATATCTCAGAAAATCAACCGGTCGCCGTAGCTCATTGGTTAAAGGGTCAAAGTTCCAACCTAGAGGTCATAGCGTAACCTAGAGGTCATAGGTTCAAGCTACACCTCGGCATTTAGAAGTGAGAATCGCGTGTCTTTCGGATATGACCTTAAAACGGAAGTCCCGTTTCACGGCAGGCGTTGCGTTGGCACGTGAACGAACCCTCACTGCTACGAGCATAAGTCTATATTTGTGGTACTTCACCTAACTGGTGATCAGTATGAATGAAAAATTCCCAGTGGGACGTAAAACAAGCAACAAATTCTGAATATCACCGTGGCAAATGGCCAAATGATGACAATGGGATATAAGACCTCTACCAAAATCCTTGAGATTCAGGTACCACGTTAGGACTAGATTGTACACGATAATTTTGATGTAATGCATCAAATCGGCCGCTAAAATCTTAAATATTCTAAGCTATTTCCAAATGAACACACAAAAATGACCAACAAACCTATGTCCCCAACATTTTCCATGCCTTTCTACATTAAAATCCTAAATCTACCTAGCAATAAGGTAAATTGCAGTGTAGTGCTGAGCTAAATTGATTTCTAAAATGTNCCAAACTTTGTTTGGGGAACATAATAAGGCAAATTGCAGTGTAGTGCTAAGCTAAATTGATTTCTAAAATGTTTAAGTACCAGCATGGTGATATGCAAATAGAGCAAGTACATGTATAATTATTTGATTTTGAATGTCAAAGCGGTGCAAATCAGTATTGTGGTTAAAAGGCATGCCGCGGATCTGTGTCACGTGATGATGGCGATATCATCTACTGCTGAACTGGCTATACTGAGTGCATATCTGATTTGCAGGTTGAGATTTTGCACAAAACATCAATCAAAATAGAATATTTGAAGCCGCAACATATTCAAAACTTTATGTGTTCATTTATCTTGAAAGTTATGATGAATTGCTTCTATATTTTACACACTGCCATATTGGGAGTTGGTTTTTTTTTTTATTATAAAAACTTCGTATAAAGTGGATTTCTTATATCTGTTGAATAATGAATAAGAATTAAACACATTGATTACCTGTCAGTTATTATGACTTTTATTTGTTCATATTTTCTAAAATCTTTTATTCGGAAATTTACACATATTTTTGTCTAAGAATCACGTTATCGAACCAGTAAATTAAAGACCTCCCCTTCCCCATGCACTCTTTACAACACAACCACAAATAGATCGGCTCGTTCGGCCGATAATGATATGTATCAGTGATTTCTGAAGAGTAAAAGATGTACATGTATATACTCATTTTGACCGTTAAACCACATAATAAGCCCCATTATTATACTTTGTTCTATTATATAATTATACACAATTGAAGGTTTACCTCATCACAAAAAAGGCGATTTATTTTAGTGCCTGAGGCCTAATTATTCAATAAATGAATAGGAAAAATTATGCCCATACAGATACACGTTGTACTGGAATATACAGGAAATAATGTATTCCATCAATGAAAAGGCAAAGATAACGAAAAGTTATCAATCTCGCAAGTCCCAAACAGAATACTAAACAAGAATTGGGCATACACGGACCCCTGGATACTTCAGAGGTGGGATCAGGTGCCTAGGAGATGTAAGCATTCCCTGTCGACCGGTCACATCCACCGAGAGCCCATTGTCTTCATAAGGTAAACGGAGTAGTCCTGTAGTCAAAATCAGTGTATAAAGAACGGCTTAATAATTGTTATGAATAAAAGACAGCATTTTACCAGGCCATACCGGCAAACGTGATCGTTACAACGACAATAGAATTTGCGAAATGTAGCCTTAAAAACGTAACTGTTGATACCCCTGCAACAAGAACTTGTGTGTAAGTAACCTGCCTCGATTCAAAAACTGATCATGCACAGAACAAGCTCTTGCGTATCGAATAAGCTGAGGGACATACACACCATATGCAGGTGATGATGGAATCTTGCTACATAAATATGTGAAGTTGACTCTGGAAAAGCCGTTTGTCATAAAGTTGAGTTGTTAGTTTGCTGTTAATGTCTATGCTCAATAAAATATCTAGGTACGAAGCAGATATAAATTACTGTGGTGTCTTTTACTTCTAGTTCGCTGGGATATATCGAATCGAAATATGAATGAAAATTAGCATTATTGTTAGATAAAATGTCGTCGACAAATCGAAATGTCGAATTAAGGTACATGTAGCCCACTACACCAAGGTTTTACTCTTTATGACACAACGTCATACGATGGCGACTTTTAAAATGCTTTGTGAAATTGTTTGCTTTGATCAACATTGTTGTATATCCTCATTGATCAGTAGGTAAAATGTGTCGGGCTGGTAAACCGCAGGTCCCGAATTCAAATTCGCCAGGGACTTTTGTTTATATTTACTGATAAGAATGTTTTAAAAATCATATTGTTGCATCCAAAATTTCTTATTACATTATGTATCCACCCTTTGGACATTTCATCGATCATATCTTTCATAATCAAATCATTTCGTGTTGGTTTGGGAAACTTTTCCCAGATGTAGTGGCCCACCTTGAAGGTCACTGCTAGAAATTTCTTCTCGTGTAGAAGCTTCTGAATGAATTCTGCCTCGTAAGAATATAAAAAACAAGTCAGCTAACAAAGGAGCACAGTTCGTGTCCATGGGAATTCCAACGAACTGTTGGAAGACCTGATCACCAAAAACTACAAAGATATTGTCAATAAGGAACTTAATATCAATTTTAGAATACTTGTGCGTAAATCAGAGTGGAGTTTTACAAAGTAATTTTCAGAATGATTGATTACTAGATATGAATATTTCCTTTTTCCATTTTTGTTGAAGCAACTATCTATAATGTTAAAATGTCTAGTCTTTAATTTACTGGAGGAATGGTCGTGTAAAGTGTAGAAAGATCATACGTTTTAATGTTGTTGATATGAGAAAAGATCTGGGATTTCAAGTTTACTAGAACTTCTTTAGAGTTTTTTTTTTCAGAATCCACAATTGATCTACACCAATTTTGGCATATGTTGTTACACAATGCGTCAGGAGCTGTCAATATTTTCGTGAGAAGTAAAGACAGGGGCTTGATGGAACATTTACTAGATACAGCAATGTGTCTTTGTTTGTAAGGGTTTTTGTGAAGTTTAGATTATATTACTCCTCCATTATGGGACGCTAATTTCTCCGTTCTTCCGTTCCATAAACACAGAAGATTTGTATAAAATATATTGTATTTTCGGAATATGGGTGTCGCCGGTCAACAGGAGATGCTTCTGATCCCACTTTTGATATGCCTGGGGGTCCATGTTTGCCCTTTTTCTAACTTTGTATTATCTGTAGGACTTATGAGATTGATCACGATTCTTCATGATAGACTTCTCCACAACCTGAAGGTTAATCTAGGTTCCATGGATTTCAGAAATCTGGTAGACCAAAGACAGTCCATTGCATGCTTAATATTATAATCATACCAACAGTTTGTCTACTAGACATTCAGAACTAAATATTGTTTTTAAATCATTAAGCATCTTCAACATATAGTCAGCTTTGGGGACTAAATCCAAAGAAAATATTTCAAAGAGGACTCAATCCGTATTATGATCATGCGAACAGATTGCCTGATTGATGTGCAGGACTAAACTTAAGGTTTTCTAAAATATATATTGCATTTTTAAAAAGAAAATCCCGTATGTATCAATTAAAGGGACATGGATACGTTTTGAGCCAAATTTTATATCTGCATTTTTAATGTTTAAAATGCTTAACCAAGTTATATCTAATGGTCAGCAAAAATTTGAATGTCAGTTATTGAGTTACAAGAGAGATACAGCTCTCATAATTCTTTGTTATATGTAAACAAGGTTCGAGCCTTGTTTATGTTTACGTAAAGGTTGCTTCACAGAAAACGCCATGTTTGAAACTGTTAAATTGTGTTCAGAATGAACTTGTAATTTAAAAAAATCTGCTTTAAACGGAACGTATATTAGCATATTCAATAGAGGTAAACAAAACCACGACAGGGGCTTTGTTTACATAGCAAAGATTTGTAAGTGCTGTATCTCGCTTGTAACTCAACAAATGACGTTCAATTTTTTGCTAATCATTAGAAATACCTTAAGTGGGCATTGTAAACATTAAAAATGGAAATCTAAAATTTGAACATTTTTAGCTCAGAAAGCCTCATCCAGATTGAACACAGCCGGGGTAGTAAACTTCACATTGCTTATTAGTTTGCTTGAGTAAAGAAAATAATCCTGGGACCACATCCCAGGGATCATGTTTTGCATCTCTTATTAAGATTGTGAACTAAACGAACTTAAGCAAATCTTAATTAAGATTATCTTAAACAAAGACTGTCTAGAATCTTAAATTGCTCTAGTATGGCAACATAGAACTCATCTGCATATAGCGGTAAAATAGTCTATTACAAAATCCAGAAGTATATCACACAACCATTATGTTTCGGATATAAATTTTGAATTCTTAACCGAAGAAAAAATTTGATTGATTGTAAAACAATAAATAATCAATCAATCAATTTAACCTCCCGCTCAAGAATTGGAGCGTCATCATTGCCGGTGAAGGGCTCAAAATTTAGGCCTATCCTCCGCGCTCATGACCTTTGAGAAGGGAGGGATCCTTGCTGTGACACGGGCCCTCGTTTTTTGCGGTTTCATCCGAAGGACCGCCCCATTTAGTTGCTTCTTACGACAAGCGAGGGGTACTGAGGACCTATTCTAACCCGGATCCGCACGGGGTATTTTTTTTTATTTCTGAACATGTCTATAATGATTAATGGTTAGAAAACGATGTGTGTCATCTACACAGGTACAATGTACACTAATGGTGACACAGCTACATGACACTCTCGATCCCTAAAAAAAAGGTTACCATTTTACGTAATCACATGCGACGTTCGATACGAACTTAGCTTCAGTCATAGAAAATTAAAACAGCGCAACGGCAGTCTTAAAATACCAATCTCAACGCTAAGTGATTTTTTTTTTTGTGATCCACTTTTAGACTAGTCTTAAAGTTTAAGTTTAATACAATCTTAATATTTAAGGCAGTTTCATGATCCCGGAGCCAGGAAAATAAAGATTCATTAGGCAATAGTCTCCATGCTCGTTAACAATTATGCGCACACTTTGCTTCCTTGAGAAAAAGAGTGTCTATGATATAATGGATTTTCAATACATAGGCGGATTTAGAGCCCCCCTTCCCCCTCCCCCGCCTTTTTGGTGACCAAACTTATTATCATATATAGATTTATAGCTAAATCAATCCCTAAACGTAACTTTTAAAGCCCCAAAATCCCAGAGCGTTCGGGGGCTTCGCCCCTGGGCTCCCGCTTTGGTTTCATCCTAGCTTATTGATTCTCTTTTCAACAAATATTCCCCCTTCGACAAATCCTGGATCCGCAACTTCATTACATGGTATGAACCCATAGGTCATGAATTTCACAGCTTTGGGACCCGTGGGGGCCCGGGTTAGAATAGGTCCCCAGCATCCCCTTGCGTGTCGTAAGAGGCGAGTGAATGGGGCGGTCATTCGGATGAGACTGGAAAAACCGAGGTCCCGTGTCACAGCAGGTGTGGCACAAAAAAGATCCCTTCCTGCTCAAAGGCCCTGAGTGCCGAGCATAGGTCTAAATTTTGCAGCCCTTCACCGGTAATGGTGACGTCTTCATATGAGTGAAATATTCTCGAGTGAGACGTAAAATAAGAAATAATCAATCAATCAATTCACAGCCTCATTGCAATTGTTGATAACGGTCAAGTAAATAGACTGACATAAAGAAAGAAAAAATTCTAAGATATACATGTAATGCATTATAATAGTTGCTCCCGAAGAACTGGATGCTGAACTTCGGGGTCATAAACACAGTTTTGATAAAGTGTGCATACGTGCATTGCTTGTTGTAATCGTGCCAACAGTTTGGTGACTTTATATCCAGAATATTGTTTAACATTACATTAATTTATGATTTTAGACACACCCCTCGGGTACAAGGCAGGCAAAATTCATCACTTGCATGGAAGATTTATACCAAAACTGGTTGAATATTGTCTGTCTTTTCAGAGAAGATTTTTTTAAATTCAAAAGTTTACGATCGACGAATGATTACATACCAAACCAAAATATCACCTGTAAGGCAAGAAGATAATGTGGACCAACTCATGAAGCAGGG
>CAJDSM010017925.1:8708-25531 GCA_903981925.1 Ostrea lurida
AGTATGCGAGCGGATCTAACATTTAATTTTACTTAGATTGGGACTGAACGGACCATGGATATCGGCCTGCGTAGCTCAGTGGTTAGCACTTCAGCGATAATACAGGGGTCCCGGGTTCGATTCCCGGTCCAACCATATATTTTCTCTTCTCCCTTATATGCTACAGTATTTTGAATCGAAATTGCGTTATCGGTTATTAAAGAATGACCTTACATATTTGGCAGGACTCGATATGTTTCTGAAAATGTTATTAAACTTTAATTTTTCATGCCAGGCCTGTCCGTCAAAGCGAAGTATATCTGGTACCAACCAATATAACAGTAACTGCACGGAGTGCTGTCATTCGGACGTTTGTAATCAAAGAGGATGCGGAACGCCAGGTAATCTGTCGATATCTATTTACCTATAAGAAATCCAGTCACATACTGCTAACGTGTATTGATGCTTAAAAAGAGTATTTCGTCTCAGAATCTGAATTGGTAATGGTTTATGTTATTATGGTACAGACTGATGCTATACAGAATGTATTCTTAAGATATGGTCTAGATGTAAAGCATTTATTATACTTGGTATGATAATCTTTGATAAATTTGGGATGACCATGAATTTGACTCTCGGTTTACTAGTTTTAGGAGAATCAATTGCCATGCGTATGATGATTTTCTAAGCAAGGCCAACTACTAACCAAAAAGTTGATGCTGCAGGGTTATACGAATCTCGTTTAAAGTCATAATTTCGCAAATCCTACGGTCGCTATAATGACCTTGTTTGCGATTACAAATTATCACTAAGTCATATGTTGACTGGTTTATTTCATATCCTTTGTTAGACTGTCATTTTCATACTAGATTTGACGACGGGTAACCCGCTTACTTTGTTTCGACTACAGGCTCACGGCGGGTGTGACCGGTCAGCAGAGGATGCTTACTTCTCCATGGCACCTGATCCTGCCTTCGCTTTGTCGAAGGTCCGTGTTGCCCTACACTCAATTTTGTATTTGTTTTTGGGACTATGATTACGTTTGATACTGTTTGTTACTTCGCCATTTTATATGCATATATTAAAATTAGATTGGCGAAGTTAACAATGTGTTAAACGTAATCATACCTCCCCCCAAAGCCAAACCATACATACAAAGTCGAGTGTAGGGCAACACGGACCCCCGACAAAAACGAAGGCAGGATCAGGTGCCATGGAGGAGTAAGCATCCTCTGACGACCCGTCACACCCTTGTGAGCCTGTAGTCGAAAAGTTATCCTTATACCATTTTCATTGCAGCGCCATCTTATTTCCTTTTCTATTGTGAGATTGTGTGTCAATCACTAATTTATTTTTCAGATACTGTAAATTAATTTTTCAGGTGCCATGGAGGCTAATTGATTTTCATTGTCTAGCCATTTTCGTTGGAAAACTATGCTATATTGCATTGGCTTTTCATTGTACTGTCAATGTACATGTAATAGTTTTTTTTTTATTGGAAAACATGGTTAATTACGTTTTCACAACTAACTTACCTCAGCAAATGTTTCATTGTAAAGTTATAGTAATCCATGTCAAATACATTAGCATTATCAGTGTATCCAATTATTTCAGATTGTCAGTGCATGTTTAATACTTTAGCGTTATCAGTGAATGTGAATTACTTTACACTGTCAGCGCATGACAAATATGTACTTTAGCATTGGTGGTGATGTTCATTACTATAGTATTGTCGGTGCATAAAAAGTTATTTTATATTGTCTATGTATGTTAATTTTTTCTAGGCTTTCCATCAGAAAGAGGACCCCTCTGTTTCAATTGTCCTCAGTCATCTGATCCAGGATTGTGTGACAAAGTCAAAGTCTGTGAAAACTATCAGGTTGGTTTTAGGTTATTGTTTTACGTACAGTTCAAGAATATTTCACTTATGTTCATACGTCACCAACTTAAGGTTGTTTGCCACAAATATTGAATCAAGTATGGCGCTTAGTGTCGCAACAATGAGGGTTTTATATTCTATTAACGCCTACCTTGACATGAGACCTTCATTTTTTAAATATCCAAAAATGGCTACTTTTAATTTGAACGGCGGACACTTGTAAAGGAATTGCTGTTATCAATGTTAAATGTCGTAGATATAACACCGGACTGGGAAAGATAATCAAACCCTGTCTCCGAATTGCAACGCGATGACTCTTACCACAAGGCTACTGCAAACGATGAAAGTTATTATGTAAATTGTTTCCAAATTATTCAACTTTTGCAACAGATAAGTAGTTTATGATTTGTCATATGCTTGTGAAATAGTGCAAACCTTATAGCTTCTGTTTTAATTGATATTTGCTTTACGTTCCATCAACTAGCATTTATATCACCTGCTTATGATGTTTATATCTCTCAACTGATTTAATATGTAAAAACCTTTGTATGCGTAAGATAAGTTTTTTGCAATCGAGGCTATTACCAAAAAAGTTGATGTTACAAGATTTTCAACACTCTCGTTTAAAGTAAGCATTTCGCACACGTGTTCATCACTATAACGATCTAGTTTGTCCGTACAACCTGTCATTGAGTCAAATGATGCCAGGCGTAATTCATACCAACTGTTAAGCATTTCTTTGCACACTGATTTTGACTGTGGATCATTTGCTTTGATTGATCGAGATGTGTGATCAGTCGACAGGGGATGCTTGCTACTCCTACGCACATTCTCCTATCTCTGGTGCGCGCAGGGTTTGCCCAATTCTTAATCTCGTATTCCTTATAGGAGTGATGAGATTGATCATGGTTCGTTATCTTCACCTTTCTATTCTAGAAATGCCATATTCAAAGAGAAGTTGAATTTGGGGATGAATACTTTATACAATCTTGTATAAATAATCACGTACGTAATACTTTCAAGATTTGGTATTGAAAATCAAAAGAATTACCTTATCATATTCCATATCCTATTTCAACACAGGAGTGTGTGAGCAATACAAATATCTTCGGAAAACGGCTTCTCCAAAATTGTCCAACATGCTGTGCAACTGATCTCTGCAACAAGCAATGTAATTCTTTGCATATTTTCCAAATAATAATAATGATAAAACATTTGATGCATCTTGATGATTGTTGATAATAAAATAACTATATTTTTATAAACTTTTAGGTGAGGGGCCTGAACCAACTAAAGGTATGTGCAAGGTAAACATATTTACCAAAAAGGTTTGTTTGATGTTTATTTCTTTGTATGTTATTACATACTTACCGTTGAATGTAGGAACGTCAATAGGGCCGAGGTGAAGTGTTACAAATTTCATTTGTAAATAATTACATGTATATAGTTTAAAGGATTTTCACATTTACCGAAAAGGTGAAAATAACTAACATCGATTAATTGAATAAATCAAACACAGAATGCAAACTAAGAGCTGGGAAAACATAGACCCCAGTGGGATCAGATGCCTAAGAGCAGTAAGCATACCTTATTGACTGGTTAAATCCACCTTGGATATATATGTAGTAATCCATAATAAAATTCAGTTTAAGTTTTAAGCTATAGTACGGAGTTGAAACTCATCAGACAATGCATAAATGCATATATTCACCGTCTCGTTGGACGCGGTGCCAGGATCGAGAACAAAAACAGTTTTTCAGTTACAAAGTAAGCGTTTGATGTTATCAATTATGAACAAATGACAATTTTATAGTACTGTTGAACTTTAAACAACTACATGGCTTCTAACAGTAAAGTTGCTTTTCAATGCCTAATTCTATCAGATACGCAGGGACAATATATAGAAGCTTCCGTGATATCTAATTTGATTTTATGCATTTTAATTTTCATGGTAACATGAAAATGCATTTCAAGGAATACATGATTCCTTCTCTCTCTTCTCTCTCTCTCTCTCTCTTCTCTCTCTCTCTCTCTCTTCTCTCTCTCTCTCTCTCTCTCTTCTCTCTCTCTCTTCTCTCTCTCTCTCTCTCTCTCTCTTCTCTCTCCATCGATCGATCGATCGATCGATCGATCGAAGTTGTAGTAAAAGTCCATGGTATAGGTAATACGTAAGAGAAAAAATAAAATCCAACGATGACTGAATAATTACATGTATCTACATTTATAAATGTAGATAATCATTCAGTCATCGTTGGATTTTATTCTCTCTCTCTCAAAATATATATATATATATCACCAAAACCCATAGTTTGAACTTATATTAGAGACAAAATAACGGAGGTCTTTTACTTTCTATCATTTTGAAAAAAGCGCCTAGCATATACAGTGCACATGAAGGACAGGTCATTCTATAAGACAAATTCTCTAAGAATGGACAGTTTAAGGTTTTCACCTTGAAGTGTGCCCTTCCCATGAAAAGGTTTAGAAGTACATGCACTTGTCAAAAAGAGAAAATTTTCGACTAAAAATACAGAAACCCTGAAGAAAAGGTCAATACATACATGAAATTTTAAATGATATACTAGAACATAGATTTTAAAAAAGAAAAGTAGCAAACAACCGAAACATGATTTAAAATTGGATTTGTTCTTCTCAGGATTGATTCATGGATGATATGTGTTTCTTATCCGAAAAAAATATTCTGCTTGCTGAGCATTTTCTGAAATTAACATTGCATCAGAAACATTGTCTTTCTCATTCAAATTTTGTTCTAAAGAGGAAATGTACTGCTGCAATTTACTTCAAACTTTCATGGAATAGATCGATGAGTTTTCATGTATGGAATATGTAAAAAGGATAAAAGTTTGTGTTTCTTGTCGACAAAAATGATCTTTTTGTTGAACATCTACTGAACAAAAAAGAGATAACAAGTGAAGGCAGGATCAGGTGCCATGCATTCCTCTGCTGACCGGTCACACCCACCGTGAGCCCGTAGTAGAAACAAAGTAAACGGGGTTACCCGTTCGTCAAATACAAAAAGGCCGAAGTTAACATTGTGTTCAAACGATAATCTAGTAAGCAAAAATGACAAGGGTAACAAAGGGTATGAAACAAATCAGTCAACAATGACTTAAGTGAATAATTATAGCGCGTGTAGAATTTGCGAAATGATGACTTTAAAGGAAATTCGTGTATTAACCCTGCAACATTAACTTTTTTGTTAGTAGTTTGCCTCGCTGTAAAAAGTCCTCATACGCATGGCATGCCCTTGCATATCGAATCAACTGAGAGACATACCCACCATAAGCAGGTGATAGTGGTACATTACTACATAGAAAAGGAATTGTTGACGATTGCAAAGTCAAAGTCATCAGTTTATCATATAAATGCTACATAATGTACTTGTCAGTCTGCCATCTGGAAATATTTTATTCAAATGCATATTCTGATTTTGGAACTTAAAACTCAGGTCTATATCAGTATTTTCACTAATATAATGTACATTATTCAGCATTCGTCTTCTTAATTCAACATACATGGATTCTTTAGGGACGATACCTTGATAGTTTTTGGTGATTATTCTGTCGGAAGTTCCATGTTCCAGATTCCCACTCCTTTATCAGCTTACCTAATTTATATTCTTATGAGGCAAAATACATTCAAAAGCTTATACATCAGAGGAAAAGAAGTCTTGGTGTGACCTTCAACTAGATATTTAGATATACCGATATCGTTTTATCCAATAGCAATGCTCATTTTTATTCATATTTCGATTCGATATATCCAAGTAAACTCGAAATAAAATACTTCACAGAGACTATTACATATATTTCATACGTAGATATATATTTCATTGAACATAATATTTTAACGGCAAACTAACGACTTCATGACAAACGGGATGATTTCAGCTTCTCCACCGTCATTCCCCATATCTATGTACCATCATCAGCATATGATGTTGATGTTTCTCAACCTATTCGATACGAAAGAACATGTTCTGCTTACGATCAGTTTTTAAATCGAAACAGGCTATCAACAATGAAGTGGATATAACAAGGAGTTTTAACATTCTCCTTTAAAATTATCATTCCGCAAAGTCTATATCGTATAACGACGTGATTTACCAATACAACCTGCCATTTGGTTATATACTGTCTGTGTTTTGTGAACACACCAGTTTGGTCGTTCATTACAAAAGGAATTTGACTATGAGTTACAGTTTTCTGTCTTCATAAAGGACGATTTAAAAAACATTGGAGGGCTGCAAGAAACGTACTTGAACTGTCTTTCGGTTTTTAAAAAAAATATAAAATAGGAAATGTAAATATTTTAACAGTGTTT
Source organism: Ostrea lurida (assembly GCA_903981925.1). Lineage (NCBI taxonomy): Eukaryota > Metazoa > Mollusca > Bivalvia > Ostreida > Ostreidae > Ostrea > Ostrea lurida. The sequence goes on from CAJDSM010017925.1 coordinate 14,911, forward strand.
TAAATGTAATTTCCGCAGGGTCCCCATCATGTCCTGTTGGCTGGATTACCTTTGAAGCAGCTTGTTACCAAATATGTGCAAAACCTACTGAGTGGAATAAAGCGGAGTACATGCTCTCTCCTCTCTCTCTCTCTCTCCTCTCTCTCTCTCTCTCTCTCTCTCTCGTCTCTCTCTCTCTCTCTCTCTCTCTCTCTCTCTCTCTCTCTCTCTCCGAGTCAAAGTAGTATTGTTTAGGTTCATATCAAAACCCATCAAAACAAATCAATTCATAAGTTTGAAATTATCTATTGCAACACGGGATGGTAAATGTTAAACTTAGACATGTAAGAGTAGTGAATTATATGAAATAACAGACGTCATTTTTGAAAATAATACTTGATAATGGCAATACGATAGAGTGCAACAATTTTCGATATATGTTTAGGATTTAATGATATTTTTTTATCCGTTTCCTAAAATCATTTCTTCATAGTACATGTATTCATTTTGGTACAATTACTCTGAATCTTTCTTTTTTATGTCATATCTAAGAACAAATAGGCGAAGGAACATCGTGTCAAACGTAATCATAATCCAAAAAACATATACAAAACCGAGTGTAGGGCAAACGGAACTCCGACAAAAGCGAAGGTAGGATCGGTGCCATGGAGGAGTAAGCATCCTCTGCTGATCGGTCATACCGCCGTGAGCTTGTAGTCGAAATAAAGTAAACGGGATTACCCGTAGTCAATATATAGTAGGAAATTGACATTTGTAGTATTTTACTTGCAACTGATGAATCTCTATGGGTAGAAAATTACCGATGGGACGTCGAATAACCGACCAACAGGGTATGAAACAAATCAGTCAACATATGACTTAGTGATACGTAAATTGTTTAATTATATTTAACTGTTGATTTATTGAAATTTTTCATTATATAGTTTGCCAGTATGACCTGTCATGGGTGAAATGTTGTGCCTGGTGTGTTTCATAACAATTGTTAAGCCGTTTTCACACATTGATTTGACTATGGATCAAGACAATGGGCCCACAGTGGGTGTGACCGGTCAACAGGGATGCTTGCTCCTCCTAGGCACCCTGATCCCACCTCTGGTGTGTCCAGTGGTCCGTGTTTGCCCAGCTCTTGTTTTGTATTATATTTCGGACTTACAAGATTGATCACTATTCGTATCTTTGCCTTTACATAGATATTTACATAATAGTGTGAATAATCGTACAGGGTATATGTAAGAAAATGGGATCCCACGTGGCGTTATTGAAGACAGGTCGGAGAATGACTTTATGAATGACCTTACGGACGAGACAGAGGTAAGCCAATCCGGAATCAGGAATGCTCTTTAGGAAACACATCCTTGTCCTCCTCAGTTACATTGTATTAAAAAAACCCAGAGATATATGAATCACATCACTCATCTGGGACGAACAAGGTAGTACTCTACAATCGTGACTTCCTTTCGAAACATGGATGAAAATTTAAATTTTTACAGTCTTTTCTCCGATGAAGTTTGTTTACCATGTTGAGAGGATTTTTCTAAATATCCTCATGTTCTATCAGGCTTCCGGAGTTTACAATTGAACAAACGTCACATTGTAGCACTTAGAGATGTTTGTATAATATGACTAATCATTGCCTTGTTGTTCTTGAGAAAATATCTTAAAATAGTTTTCATCTGCATGTAAAACATTGATCCTCTATTGTGATTTCACTCTACCCCTGGGTGTCATGACTGGTACACAGTTGAATCTTAATATTGTCGGGAAGCTTTCATGGTAATTCACTTTCTATGGCCGAGTTGTTCTTGAATGGATTTCAAAATGTCCCCTTCTTATTTGCACGTTAAACAAATTTGAATCTACACTATCCAAAATCGTCTATTTAAATTTCAGCTTTTCTGATCCAATAGTTCTAGAGAAGATGTTTTAAAGATTTTCACCTACATAGTCAAATGTAAACCATCGATCCTATATATTGGTCTTACTCTAAACGTAGTCGTTCTTGAAGAGAAGATGTTAAATGAACGCAATATATTTTTGCCCTTTTTATTATTTCCTTAAGGAGAGTATGATCCTTCATTAGAACTAAATTGAATCCCCTTTACTCATGATCAGTGCCTATTCTGTCCAGTTTGATTGATATTGACCCAGTTGTCTAACGACGTGAACTGAAGCTAGTCTTATTTCAGTTGTTAAAGTTCACTTGAGCTTTTGACTTGGGTGAACAACACCCCACTGGCATGGTATGTTAACCGATTTATCTTCTTTCAATACTTTGGAAAAAATAAAACAATTGGTATATAATGTATCATTAGTGCAATTATATTAAGACAAATGAGATTACTATTCTAACAGCTATCAAAAGGGGACAATTCTAATGGTAATTAGAGTCTCTGTTTGTGAAGCACATATATACCAGAACCAAAAAATAATGCTCATTAAATTTATATCAAAAATTCATATCACAGCATCACATATTTCTACATCTACTATCTATAGAATTGTAGCTGGTTTATTTTCGTTTGTGAGCAAAATTGAAAAAAAAATTATGCGCATTAGAAATTTTATAAAAAATATTTTATTTTTTCCTAAAGTTATCATAAGTAGGAATTTATATGTACACATCATCTGTTAAGAAATCTACACTAAGTCTTGTACAACAACAACATACTTTGCTATCAATACGTATATACGTTTGACAGCAATAAAACATTTATGCACTAGAAATTCATATTTCATATTGATTTTAGTATGGCTCGGTGTACGGATATGCATGAGGAAGGAAAATGGGTTTGGTTCAATGGATCACCCTTCACATTTTCTAACTTTCTATCGACGAAAGCAATCAACATTGCGGAGGGGATTGTCTGTATATGTATGGTAATTACGGTCAATGGAACGATTATTATTGCAACCATACATATGATATGTTGTGTGAGAGAAAAACTTGGTTAATATTTTCCTAATATAAGTGCATATGTGAATGCAAAACATTTATTCAATAAATGTTACGTTTTGCTTCCATGGGAAAGCATAATAAAATCGATGCTTAGAGACTTTTTAAGAGTAGCCTTTTGTATTCATCAAGAAAACATTAAATAAAAAGGTTTCAATAATACATTATTTTCTTTTAGTTTTGGCATCGACATTGTCCTAATAACAACGCTAGCTAGTAGCTAGATAGATAGATGCACTAAAACTGACCAACGACATGATCAATCCAATGGTGATACTTTCAGGACGGTCTATCTTTCTTCAGGAAGATTGAGGATTACTTGCATGCAGGAAGACAAACGCATATTTGTCCAATGGGTTGAACAATAATTAATGTCTGTAGTTTTAGTGGTAGCTTTTAACGCACGTCTTTAGCTTTTCGTTTGTCCTGGGAAGGGATTTTTGTCTCAAAAATTTGACGATCTAATTGGCGTGTTGTATAAATCAATGCTTTCAAAAAATTCTACATTTGACCTTGTATACGCGATATGGATACAAAAAGGCGAAGTTGACATTGTGTCAAACGTAATCATAATAAAAAAAAATATATACAAAATCGAGTGTAGGGCAACACAGACCTCCGACAAAAGCGAAGGTAGGATCAGGTGCCATTGGGGAGTAAGCACTTTAGGTATCACAGTATGTTGAGATCCAGTGCTTTATATTTATGCATTATATTTTTAGCTCACCTGAGCCGAGGCTCAAGTGAACTATTCTGATCGCCTTTTGTCCGTCGTCTGTCTGTCTGCGCGTCTGTCTGTATGTTAACTTTTCACATTTTCGACTTCTTTTCAAGAACGCTGGGCCAAATTAAACCAAACTTAGTACAAATTATCCTTGGTAAAGGGTAATCAAGTTTGTTCAAACGAAGGACCAGGCCCCCATCAAAGGGAGATAATTACGAAAATGCAAAAAAGAGGTGGTGTCATTTAAAAATCTTCTTCTCAAGAACCACTGGGCAGGAAAGCTGAAATTTATATGGAAGCTTCCTGATATAGAGGAGATGCATTTGTTCAAATCATGACCCCCGGGGGTACGATGGGGCCCCAATAGGGGATCAAAGGTTAACATATGATTATATAGGAAAATCTTTAAAAATCTTCTTGTCCAGAACCACTGTGCCAGGAAAGCTGAAATTTATATGGAAGCTTCCTGATATAGAGGAGATTTAAGTGTGTTCAAATCATGACCCCCGGGGGTACGATGGGGCCCCAATAGGGGATCAAAGTTTTACAATGATTATATAGGGAAATCTTTAAAAATCTTCTTCTCAAGAACCACTGGACCAGGAAAGCTGAAATTTATATGGAAGCTTACTGTGATATAGAGGAGATTAAGTTTGTCAACTCATGACCCCCGGGGGGTACGATGGGGCCACAATAGGGGATCAAGGTTTTTACATGTGATTATAATAGGGAAAATCTTCTTCTCAAGAACCACTGGACCAGGAAAGCTGACATTTATATGGAAGCTTCCTGATGTAGAGGGGATTGAAGTTGTTTTAACTCATGATCCCCGGGGGTACGATGGGCCCCAATAGGGATCAACGTTTTACATATGATTATAAAGGGAAAATATTTAAAAATCTTCTTCTCAAGAAATACTGGGCATAAAAGCTGAAATTTATATGACAGCTTCCTGTTTTAGTGGAGATTCAAAGTTTGTTTAAATCATGACCCAGGGGTACGATGGGCCCTAATAGGGGATCCAAGTTTTACAATGATTATAATAGGTGAAATCTTTAAAAATCTTCTTCTCAAGAACACTGGACAGGAAAGCTGAAATTTATATGAAAGCTTCCTAATATAATGGAGATTCAAGTTGTTCAAATCATGACCCCCAGGGATATGTGGGTCACAAAGGAAATCAAAAGTTTTACATTTGAATATATATGAATAAATGTCCTTCTCAAGACCAAAAGACAACATTTACCTAACGCTTCCTGATATAGAGTGAGAATCAAATTTGATCAGATCATACTCCCGGGGATAGGGCAAGGCCACAACAGGGGATCAAAGTTTTGCATAAATGTTCTTTCTCCAACATTGGATCAGTTTAAGGGAAACTGATAATTCTTTTCTAAATCACACGTCTGAGCCAGGCCGAAGGTCACATCGGTGAGCGATGTGGCCCATGGGCCTCTTGTTTCGAAATGTGTCACTTGCGGTTAATCAAAAAATAGCATCACATATTTTCAGTTATACTCCTTATTGGCTATCACTGCTGGTGGATGGTCTGTTCTTGCCTGAGGATATCATAAGCCCAGGTAATCGGTATATTAATTTAGGTCTCGACTTGATAGGAAATATAATTCAATATATCAATTGAAATTTCTGAAACGTAGTTGTATCTCCTTCATACAAAGCTCTTATCCTTTACTAGCCATTGGCTTAAAGGAATACAAGCTGTAACTGACCACAAATAATTTGTAAAATAAAAGAACAAATAAATTGACATATTTGTGATTGAGAATATGTAATTTCATTGAATCAGAGTTAATTTGAAGTACCATAAGCGTGAAATCAGCAGAAAATGTCGATTCATGAATTATTGTCATTCTGTCAGTAATTCCTGCTCGCAATCGCCGATGCATTGACCTCGGAGATCAGCAGTTTGGAAACCATGAAAGAGAAGCACGTGCTACACACGTGTCCGATGAACATGCAAATTGCAGGAAAATGTTTTATTTGAGTGGCACAATTGCATAATAATTACTTTGTTACACTTAAGTACTTTTAGCCATTCATGCCACGACGCAATATTTCAAAACAAACGAAATGTATATTTACTCACTTCAGTGTCTACCTTTGTATGACCTTAACCTTATAAACCCGATTATGTTTGGCAGATTGCCGGTCGGCGAAGGATGCTTGCTCCTCCATGGAACCTGATCCTGCCTTAGCTTTTGTCGGAGGTCCGTGTTGCCCTACACTTGATTTTGTATAGAAATTGGAGAAGTAAACACTGTTTTAAACGTAATCATTGTCCCAAAAACATATTTACAAAGTCGAATGTAGTGCAACATGGACCTCCAACAAAAGCGAAGGCAGGATCAGGTGCCATGGAGCAATAAGCATATTCTGCTGACCGGTCAGTTTATGTTTTTTGGATTATGATTACGTTTAAAACGTTAACTTTGCCTATTTATATAACAACAACCAGGAACAAGATTTACACGTATTGACTTTCATTTCGTAATGCTTTGATCGATGCATGTGGCACTCAACGTTATGTTTTGTCTATTTCAAGAGGACCGGTCGTAGCATCTTAATTAGCTTTGTAACATGTATTCCTGTTCGTGCCATGTCCGTCGCAAACCTTAGACATAAATATAAGTAGTGATAGTTTCTTCACCAAACGCTCGGATTGCAAAAGCGAAAATCACGGATCATTCCGATATGACCATAACAAAGAAGATTCTGTGTCACGACAGATATTGATGTGTTAAAGAACCCTCAACACGGCGACCCTGGGCGTTAATCATAGGCCGCCTAGATTTGTAGCATTTCACTTGCAACTGGTGACATCTCAATATGGGTAGAACATTATCACTGGGACGTAAAACAAACAACCAAAAACAACTGGCAATCTGGAAGCAAACGTGAAATTCATTAACTTTGCATTATGGCATCACAATCAGACAAAATATCAGGTTGATGGTTGATAAAAGAGTAAAGATAACTAGCACAGGTCATTTTCATAATTCCTATGAATAATTCAGGCAAACCAAAAGTACTACAGAAGAGATCAGATAGCTAGGTGGAAAAATATTCCCTGTTGACCGGTCACACTAAACGGGATCTGATATCTTGATCAGGTGTACATTACATGATAAAGTTTTATTATTTCTATCTTTACAATTTGAATGTAAACAAATTCGAATTTCAGAAGTATTAAACATTATTTGAATTTCAGAACTCAAATTCTATATTGTTGATCTACTTCTTTCCTGTAAACAGGATGAAACCAATAATAGAGTTGAAAGAATCAGTTTGGAAATACTCGCATTGACAATCTCACGTTTCCTGAAAGGAGAAAGAATAAATTATACCGTGTCATTTTGCTGTCATATGTTCATATTTAGGTGTATGCTTAGACAGTTGTGCTGGAGAACTGCTTTACATAAGAGAGAAGTATCAGACACGGAAATGTCTTCATCTTCGTACGAAAATCTTAAATTCTCAGATTTGAACTTTTATTGACAAGTTGGTAGGAACCATTCTACGTATACTCTTTTGTACATAGACGCCTTTTAGAAAACATTTTCTAATTGTCAATAACACCGAACAAAATGTTTTCTATATGTTCTAAAGTTTTACTTTATTCCGATTCATTTTAGCCTTTGAATCTCATAAAGTTGAAACGTTTCGTACATTTGTAATAAATAAAATAATATCAGGGTTTTGATGAAAACTTAAATTTTCCAGTATTGAATACAGCTGAAATAATCACTTCTTTACAGGTAATTTGTAAAGTGAATTACATTGAAGGCATGACAGTATTTGTTACATGTTAGATTTGTTCAGTTTTCTCCCTCTCACAAAGTACGGACCGTTCCTCTGTACAGGGGGTGTCATTCCATAACCATGACTGGTTCCTTCTCATTTCCAGACAGTGTTCAATGCCTTCGTAATTGTTAGGTTCGCCGGAACTCCAGTTGAAAAATGACAGTTTGGTACCTGTTGTAATCCATCTCCACTGGCCATCCGTGTTCAGATTGGTTGCACCAACCCAAACGCCTTGACATAAAATGTAAGGAATCGTAAAATTAGAGATGTGTGTATTGTATGACAGGTTTCAAGTTAATAACAGTGTGATAAACTTTTCTGCAGGCCATTTCTCGAAAATATTTACATCATACCAACAACCCCACTTTAAGTACCACTTTTCGTTAAACAATGAAAAATCACGGTAGCCAACTCTGAGCAATGCATTTCTGTATCGGTTCAAAAATATTTTATACAATATAAATTGGCGAAGTAAACATAGTCCCCAAAACATATATAGAAAGTCGAATGTAGGGCAATACGGAACTCCGACAAAAGTGAAGGCAAGATCAGGTGCCATGGAGGAGTAAGCATCCTCTGCCGACCGGTCACACCCGCCGTGATCCTTTAGTCGAAACAATGTAGGGACGATTACTCTTCCATTGTGAAATAATGTAAATGTAATAAGACTCCTTTTAAAGGTGCATGGACACGTTTTTAACTAAAAATGTTCAAATTTTAGATTGCGAATTTTGATGTTGAAAATGCTTAATCATTTTATTTCTAGTGGTCATCAAAAATTTGAAAGTCAGTTCTTGAGTTACAAGTAAAGATACAGCAATCACAAATCTTCGCTATGTAAACAAGGCTCGAGCCTTGTTTACATTTACAAAAATATTGCTTCGTAGAAAATATCATGTTTAAAACAATATGAGATGTGAGAAACACTAGCCACTGTTTAATTGTGTTTAGAATGAACTTCTAATTTCAAAGTCTGCTTTGAATGGAACGTTTAGAAGTATATTCAATATACGAGGGCCGTTCAAAAAATACGTAGGGACTTTTTTTCATAACTATTTCATTTAAACGTCATATCATAACCAAATTTGGTAGATATATATTTAACCTAAATACAACTAATTCTAATTGAAAATTTCCAATATATACTGATATATCTAAAAGTATTTCAGATTTAAAACTGTGTAAAATGGGGGCACGGAGCACGTCGGAATTTGGATTACTATACAACAATACGCTATATAATGTTTAAAGTCATATCTCTGACAAATTGCACTAAAATGAAAATAAATTAGATGCTTAAATCAGGAAATGTTACCTCATTTCACGAGTTAAATTTTGACGCAATACATTGCCGTTGAAAGGAATAGCTATATAGTGGTGAGGTAGTCCTCGTAAAAAAAATGTTAAGAAAGTTGACGTCGCATGACGTTACGGAACAGCGAGGAGCGATAGCATTTTTGTTGCCGTCAAGAAAACTCTGATACAAACTTTTAATATGCTAGACAAAGAAGAAAATATTGTTAAAACAGGCCCTGATTTCTTTTTTAAATGACAAGGGGATTTTGAGAGGTAAAAATGCTGTATGGAATGATTGGGCGACCTAGGAGAGAGCAAATTATCAGTAAAAATCATTGTCAGAAGACTTCATAAACGTCATTGGTTTTCGTATTGTAATTAAGCAGAATAACAAGGTGAAAAATTGAAAAGTCCACGAACTTTAAATATACTATTCGAACAATTTTTACCAACTAAATGTCAAGTACATAGATGGTTTTTAATGAGCTGGTAAGCGCTACATACTTTGAGTGAGATTATCGAAGAAACTTATGAAATACATTATCGTGACGTTATGGTTTTACGTAAATCTTGCTCCGTGATGACAAACAATGCTGGATTTGAATTTGAATAACACCAGTTCCAATTGATCAAATGCGATGAAAATCCATACATTAATATAATAAATGTTTTACATAAGAAATGTGTTGACTTTTGAATTTCTACAAATAATTCGAAAAGAGAGAACATTTTTCTACGTTTTTTGAATGGCCCTCGCTATGCTTAGCAAAATCATCGGATCGGGCCTTTGTTTACATAACAAAGAATTTAAGTGCCTGTATCTCACTTGAAAGTCAACAGATGACGCTTAAAATTTTCCTGGCCATAGAAATCATTCGTCAAGCATTGTTAAACATTAAAATTCGCAATCTAACATTTGAACTTTTTTAGTTCAAATCGTGTCCATGCCCCTTTAAAATACAAAAATACAAAAAGACGTAAACACAGTCAAAGACATGTTTCATATAAAAGACCAAATATATACGATGCCACACCTAATTCCCTTTTACTTTACGTCAACAGACAATTAGTTCCATATCAAATTCGATCTAAACTTGAAATTGTTAACAGAATATAGACTGAATTCTATGATTATGAATGTTGCCCATCACGATCTCTTAAAACACTGCGGGTTATCGATGGTACTTCTCCCGAATCATGTCTTCAGTTCCTTAAACTTCAAGTTACCGGTAATATCCTGTCAAAATACGTGACATCATTCGTAGCAAAAATTGTTCAGTCTTGTATTCCAGTGTATTTGATGTCTACATCCTGAATTGCAAACATATTTACTGTAACTATTAAATCCAAACTTTTTAGGTACGCGGGAACGTTGAGGCAAATCATTAAAATCTTACATGGGATAAACTCCGCGAAAAATTGTGACGTCAAAATTGAAATAAGTATTCATACTAGCGGAAAACAATCCGCATTATTAAATTAGTATAATCTTTGTACATTTATTGTAAGTTGATTTTTATTGACAATATCGGATGTTACCCGACTCAGATGCATGTAAGTTTTCATGGTTAGTAAATACATGCTGTTTATTTCAGTGTTCGTACGAACGAGTTTTATTGGCCATAAATTTTGTATTAAAGGGGCATGGACACGTTTTGAACTAAAAATGTTCAAATTTTAGATTGCCAATTTTAATGTTTACAATGCTTTACTAAAGTAATTATAATGGTCAGGACAAATGTTAACGTTATCTGTTGACTTCCAAGTGAGATACAGCACTGACAATTCTACGAACCAATCCTTTTGTAAACATAAACAAGGCTCGA
>CAJDSM010017926.1:0-12947 GCA_903981925.1 Ostrea lurida
CCGTAATATTGCCGCAAATCCTTTTTGGCATTTGGCGCAAATTCTAATAGCATAGCGAATCATCTGATTAATTACCGACAACTATTGCCAGCAACATTGCTTTGCAGCAGTACTGGCGAACTACAGTTTCTAAAATATGGCTTTGCAGTAAGAACAATAATTCGCTGGCAGACACTTCTCTGGGCAATATTGGCCGCAAAATTCAATTTACAATAATTTAAATACAAATGCTGATATTACCACTGGCAATATTGCTGCAATGTATTGCCAGAATGTTACTACAAATGATTTGCTGCAATAATGCCAGAAGATATCGCCAGAAGGGCTGTATTTCAATAACGGAAACCAAACAAGTAAAATAATAAATAAATGCACTCAATCCTTATACCTTTCCCACTGTTTATTCACAAATGAAAATGTACCTATTATTTTGAAACAATGAACCATACATTAAAACATAATACATGTACAATCATTTATGTATTATCGTGTGTAATACTCTAGATGTCAGATGACAGGAATGAATGGGAGTTTCTATCCCTCCCTCCCCCTAACTATTTGAATTTAGATTCGATCTTTTGATTTCGCTCCTGAAGTGTGTTTTTATTTGTACATCATCCCAGACAGACCTGGGTGTTAGAAGCTCATCATCTCAAATTAATTGTTACCAGGCATCTTTATCATGGACATATTTACTGTTTTAATGAATAACCCCAAAAAGTTTCAATATCACACACAAGTATATGATTCCATGAAGGCTTATAACCTGGAAAAGCCAATTTGTAGCCTATTAAGCCTTAGTATTGTATTGGTGGAATATGTCTATTAGCTAGTTCTCCAGACCTTATGTTCCGTATTAACATCGTCAATGAGTCCGGCATTGTGGCTGTGTAAGAGAGGAGGTCCACACTTGACAAACATATCAAACCATGAAATGGGATGAGGATTTTTTTTGCTAACGCGACCACGGCTCATTGAGTCGGTTGTATAGATTTAAAGTGCCAGCTGGAGTCGCTTGCTCCACATAGCATGTTTTTTGATGCTGTTAAACATATTGATATGAAACTTATATTCACTACTGGCAAAGGGTTACGTTTAAATTCCTCTTCTGACAAATATAATTAATATTTCCCCTTTTATGGGTAAAACATATAGAAAACTCCTGAGCTGGAGAATTTTCTTACAAAAGATTGTATATATGTAACTTATGACAGACCTTTCTCTTTATAAATTTTATGATCATTAGACAATTTTCTATTGTTATCAGAATCCAATGATATTGTTATAGTGACCAGTCATTTATGCATTCATCATTGTAATGCAATAAGAATTGCTCCCAACTTTCCTCCCTGGCTGAGGAGCACACAGTTCCCCTTGGATATGATATGGGTAGAAAGTTTTAAAAACCTGAAAAAGAGTATTTTCATGTTCATTTTAGCCTCAGTAATATATCAAAAATAGCTGTCCACTACAGGTTTTTGAATGACAGTATAAATTGAATTTTTGTTTGATAATACATTTCCGAGTTTAGGATGATTGTCACACTGATTCAAAATAAAAACATTTGGTAATTCATAAAAGCCAACTTGAAGGTAAAAATGTTATGTATGTATAACTGGATGATGTCAAGAGACTTGAATATAAGGAGTGACCTTGTTTGATAAGTATTGTCTGACAATGTTCATTCATTCTTGCTGTAATTTGAATACTTATTTTGTTATAAATTGACCTGATTTACATTCTGTTTGTAAACATTCCCCACTGTTTCTGGAAGCAAATCAATTAAGTTCCCACTGCGCAATTCTATTTATTATAGTCACATTCATTCTTAAGTTTCTTTGGATGCATCAGAAATTTCTACATTATGTACTGATGCAGAACCCATTATCAGGACCTTAGTTAGGCTTTGGAAAAATTAATGCAATTCACTGGAAACATATTACCGGTAAAATATGGTGAATAAAGAAGCTCAATCCACCATGTTTCTGTGGATTGGATGCAACATCGACTCTGCATGCAAAGTACTACAAACATCAGATAGTAATTCCTGAAGTTAATTTGAAATGCCGTGACTTCTAGCATTGGCACAGACTTGATGCTAACGCAGCATGTTTTACAATTCTGAGTGTGCCATATTTGTTAAGCATTTTGGTAGACAAATACTGTCAAAAGTTGAGAGATAATCTCACTCCTTCATATTCAAAGAAATTACTGTATGTTGGTGGCAATAATTGTTACAGATGAAGAAGCACCGAGAGAGGTACAGAATGGGTGTTTATATCTTTTTTGAATCAGAATGTAATGAAATGAAGCATAGCTAGATCTAATTAAATGTAGCACAGCCCATGGTCAACTTCGTGGTTATTAAACTTATCAGTGGGAATATGTGCAATGATGCATGGAACTCATGAATGGATATGGATTTTGATCCGGGGGGCGGGGAGGGAGGGGGGGAGCGCGGGGGGGGGCTGGGCTCTGAATCTCTAGTTTAGGTGGAGTCTGTCAATCAGCACCTGGGATCAGTCTGTCTGTAAGGAGAGACTAAAAAGATCCAGATCGAACCACAAGATTTTTTTGTTTGATGCTCAATGAATCTGAGCTGCCTTACATTGGCCCTGTACAGAATGGAAAGACGAAGACAACAAACAGTGATCATGCAATCTCGTGGGGATCCGGGTTAGAATAGGCCCTCAGCATCCCCTTGTGTGTTGTAAGAGGCGACTGATTGGGGTGGTCTTTCGGATGAGACCGGAAAAACCGAGGTCCCGTGTCACAGCAGTTGTGGCACGATAAAGATCCCTCCCTACTCAATGGCCCGCAGTGCAAAGAATAGGCCCAACTTTTGCAGCCCTTCACCGGTAATTGTAATGTCTCCATATCAGTGAAATATTCTCGAGTGGGACGTAAAACAGTAAATAATCAATCAATCGTAAGTCCCCAACAGAATACAAAACAGGAGTTGCGCTAACACAGACACCTGGGAACACCAGAGGTGGGATCAGGTGCCTAGGAGGAGTAAGCATCCCCTGTTGACCGGTGACACCCGCTGTTAGGTAAACGGAGTAATTAGCCGTAGTCAAAATCAGTGTTTAAAGAAAGCTTAACAAATGCTATGAAACATGTCAGACAGCATTTGAGTATTAAAATACCCCCACCCATTGAATGGCACCAATTTTAAAATAGTTTCAAGTCTATATTGTACATGATTCTTTAACCATATATGAACAATTTCTTGATAAGATATCAGCGAGTAGCAGCTAGCATAAATAAATTAACATAAACAACATTTTTAATTTAATATATAAATATATTTTGTAAATACACAACATTCTTGGTTCTTTTTGTTGTACTATCTATTGTTTTTAAAAAATTCTGTTTAATTCATGATAATAAGGTTAAAACATATATTATACCAGAAATGAGAGAGAGAGAGAGAGAGAGAGAGAGAGAGAGAGAGAGAGAGAAGAGAGAGAGAGAGAGAGAGGCAGATCACAGTCCAAACATTCTTAATTTGATACATTTTATGTATAACACTAAAAGGTCAGATTGAGATGAAGATTTTAGACACTTGATATTTACTGTAGGAAATTTTCTTCCAAACAATAAAAAAGACCCAGTGATCCTGATGATACTGGTAAACACATTGTTTGTCATTCATCACTGATTCTGTTCAACCGTATACTTAATTTCTTTAAAATGGATGAGGAATTTTTATTCTTTTGGTTTTAATGGCTTGCTCTTTGCTGAGCCAATTTTCATTTAAACTGTGTTTACTTGAGAATTTATTATTCGTTTGCAATTATACCCTATCTGTAAACATCACTAATAGAAGAAGCACTGTATGTTAAATGTGAACCTCTGAGATGGACATTTTGCAGATACATGTACATGTATGCTCACTCACAGTACTTGATACAAAATTATATTTATTAAAAGTGTACACATAGCTCGGGAATGACAGCAGCTTGACTGTAATTAGAGAGAGAAAGATGCATCAGGTCAGATGATGGGCTTAATCCAAGATTAGGTTCTGCTTCATGTTCACTTTATGGACTATAGACCTATTCACATACATCATCGCAGTAGGCCTCAGCCAGAGGAAAGACCACAGGTTAATGACTCAAAAAAAGACATTGACACTCAAATAGCTAAAGGGGTATGTGGGGGTCAATTTTAGATAGTACACATAGCACAGCTTGATAAAGCACTGGATTGAGGAGGAGGAGGAGGATCGAGGGGGTCTGATATTGAATCTAACTTATAATTGCCAAACACATATATTTGATTCATGTTAATTGTAATTTAATGATGTATCATAGATTGGGAATGTTCATACATGTAGAAATTACCTGGCAACAGAGACATACTGCAACAAAATATTGATTTGGTCAGTTTCGTATTGTCCTTGATAATTCATGAAAAAATAATTAAGGTGACTGTTTTCAATGATTAATTGCAATTTTATTTCCAATACTATTAAGATGGGAACCATTAATTTCAATGTTAAATTTCACAAAATCAAATTTTTAGATTTAATATATATCTTGATTTCTTAATTCTTTTATGTAGATTGATTATGTGTCAAATGACAATTAATTTACATAAATATATGATTTTGATAAGTTGTAGAAAGGGGATATCCATCATTCAGTGACAGTGGGGTTGCTTACAGTTAGCAGAGTGATTTTTAAAATACATGCAGGTATTAATTTTAAAATTGGCTTTTGTTTTGCCACATGAGCTATGTTAATAGTGATATTTCTCATCGCCCATGTCTTTCTGTAAAGTGATGATTTATCTGCAGATGAGGAGTCTGGTCTTCTAACACAGTGACAACACCAGGTCAATTAAAGCGCCATCATAATGAAAATTCGTCACTTAATTTGAATTTAATTTCAATGTGACAGGAGAGGAACAACTGGCTCAGACTTAACTGGATACCAGTTTTGACTGGTTCCTATTATAGAAATAGCTCAATCTAGATTTTTAAAGAGGATTGGGAGTAAAAATACTCTCATTTTCATTTAGGGGCATAGTGTCAATAGGTGGGTGTCCATTAGTAATGAATCAGCCTGTACTTATGCTTTTGTATAGACATATTTCAGGGATCTGTCTATGAGACAGATTTTGCTATCCCTGCAGTGGTTGTCAGAACTGAAAATTTCTATGTTAACTTTCATCAATGCGTTACAGGTTAAGGCTGAGGTTGGGCTTCATTGTCTTATTTTTGAAAGAATTTTTAACCCTGAACTCAAAAAATAATGCCACAAAGCACAGGGCACATTTGCAATGCCTGCAATCACAGTGATACCTAGTTGTGGAATAAAATACAATGCTAGCAATGTAATTTTTGAGGGAAAAGTGGGAAATGAATACATGTATTCAACAATGATAACCAGGTTGATCACTTGCTTTTGTCTGCTTGTAGAAAGACGTAGATGTTGCGGTAAAAGCGGCTCAGGATGCCTTCCGACTGGGATCACCATGGCGACGTATGGACGCTGCAGAAAGAGGCTATCTTCTGAATAGACTAGCAGACCTGATCGAGAGAGACAGGGCTTATATCAGTGTGAGTTATCTCTCAAATAAGCTGACCTTATCAAGAGAGACAGGGCTTATATCACTGTGAGTTATCTCTCAAATAAGCTGACCTTATCCAGAGAGACAGGGCTTATATCACTGAGTTATCTCTCAAATAAGCAGACCTGTTTGAAAGAGAGACAGGATTTATATAATTATATCTTTCCTAAAGGAGTAAAGGAACTTGGCTTTATAATGAAGTTCATTTGTTTTAAAAATAGCCATCTTGCAAATTTTGCAAGCTTCAGAACTGCTTAGCTCAATGGTAAAGAATGATGGTGATCTAGCTAGATTGGCTGACTGCAAAAATACTGAAAAGGTGACATACATGTATCTCAAGTTGTCATTGGTCAACGCAGGTAGGTAGATGTCTGGAAATTATTGTGACATTGATTTTACAAGTAAAATGGCATGACTGGTATAGTGAAATAAACATGAAAACAACAATATGTAAATTCAATTTTGAATACACACTAACTGAGCAATTGGTGCTGAAGCCTTGGAAATACGATATAGGTCAGTCAGAGTACTCTGGTGACATCATCATAATGTATGGTGATTGGACTGCCATATAAAAGTATAATCAATGCATTATACTTCAGGTTAGAATTTCAGCCTTTTATTATGAGCCTGGATAAAGATCTTTTCCGTCAACTGATGATTTTTTAAACTCCTTTGCGTGACTAATTTTGGACATTGTATTGCAGTCACTGGAGACCCTTGACAATGGCAAACCTTACCACGTAGCCTACAATGCCGACCTTCGACTGGTGATCCAATGCTACCGGTACTACGCAGGCTGGGCAGACAAAATCGAGGGGAAGACCGTTCCTGTTGGTTAGTGTCAGATTAAGCTTTCGTTTTTGTTACAGAAATTAATTAAGACTTACGTTGAGCTGAAAACTCTAATGAGTTTTTCTGATCAATGTCTGTCCATTGTCTGTAGGCTTTTCACATGTTCATTTTCTTGAGAACCATTTGAGCCTACAGGTGTTATTCAAACTTGTTATAAGAATCCTTGGGTATTCAAGTTTTAAAGAATACGTATAAGAAATGGTGAAAACTTAAGGTGGGGTGTTTAATTTGTGGTTTTTGAGAACATGAATTTTATATAATTGTTCAAAAAAGGTAAATGGTGGAAAAGAAATCATGTTCTGCAATGTTTGTTTACACTGAAAACCTAGAGTTCAAAGCCTTACACCAGGGTAATGCTGTATCTCATGAGCGATGTGGCTCATGTCTTTGCCCTTTGTGATTTGTTACCATGTAATCTGATAGTTTGCAATGTTAACTTTTGAACTATAGAAGATAAGGAGACTAATTCATATTGAGTAAAATGATAGCTCAAGGTCATGTGACTGAGAAAGGATCGAGTCAAGAATATTAATCAAAGTCAAGTTGGAATTGTGCCACATTTGAAAGATACCATTTTGAGGAGGATATTTTTCACCACAATTCTTGTAGTTATATTCATTGCAATATTAATTTCATCTTAAAGTTGAAGGAACAGATAATATTCCTTGCTTGAATATTTTACTGTTGTTAGATATAATATAATACATAAATTTGATTTTCAGCGGGTGATTTCTTCGCCTACACCAGACGTGAACCTGTAGGAGTCTGTGGCCAGATCATCCCAGTAGGTCTATTTATTTAATTGAATAAATTTCATTTTTGAAAATATGCGAGGGATGCTTCATGCTGGCATACTTGATGATGCGTGTTAACACATTTCATGAAAAATATAAAACTAGTGTGAAGCATACATTGCATTTTGAAATTTATATCGTATGTTAAAATTTTGTTTTCATTTTTTAGAAATTCTTAGCTGTTTGAAAAATGGATGTTATATATCTATCAAAATTTAATTATGCTTGCACACACTTTTCACAACAAACAAAATTAAAAATATCAAAAGGCAAAATATTATATCATATGGCCCTCTCCATAGAAATCACTGAGACCAAAGTGCTTTTTCCTTATTAAATAAGCACAAGTGGTACTCATGCAGTCTGAAGTGAGTATGCAAGTTTTGAAGATATGAGCATGACAAGCAATATTAACATCAATGGATTCTCAGGTGATTAAATCATTCTTATAATAAAAGGCAGTCATTGGCAAGCTCATAAATGTGGGTTGTTCACTTTGAGTCAGTTCTAGATAAATTGAAATGAGGGGAACCAGCTATATGTAATTGTAGAGGGAACAGCTATATGTAATTGTAGAGGGTGAACCACTGTCAGAGTAGCTGTGCAGTGATCGTCAATTAGAAAAATGATAAAGTTTTCTTTCTAGAAGAAATTTAAGATTTGGATTAATAAGCCAAATGTAAATGTGAACCTATTTGATATCTAGTCACCAATTCATTATTTTGTAAACACTTGTTCACAGAATAAAGTGGAAATGGAATCAAATTTTCCTTTCCAGATTACCTGTATTATTGAGCCCAGGTAATGATTAGTTTTTGATTTCACAGTACCGCAGTACTTTGGAACTGGAGCATGTATTCCCACGGCCATGTCCTAGCCAAGATCAGACAGCCCTCCAATCTAATTAAAACCGGACACTATGACCCCCTTTCCACGGTGAATCGGGCGCAGACCGAAATAATAAAAAAGAGCACAGAAAAAATACAAAAAGACATACAGAAAGTTATGCTTTTTTCAACTGAATTTGAACGACATCAGTAGGTCGTTCCAAAATTACGTCAAAAAACGTATATCTTTCCTTCATAGGAAAAGTATACTTTTTAAGTAAAAAGTATACTTTTATGTGCTACAAGAAATACAAGGTATACTATTAGATGTTTTATTTGTTGCAACAGTAATAAAAAGTAGGATGTTGAAATACCAAAAAAGAGTACAACAAAAGCACAAAATGTATGAATAAGAAAAAAGCAGTCAAAGAGAGAAGTACAGCTAAAAGTACTTTCTTATAAGCTCAGAAAACAGTAGGCATAAAAGTATACTTTCAATTGCTTCAGTATAAGACAGAAACTACATATCATTATGAAGTACATAAAAAAGAGTAACCCAGAGAGAAGTACAAAAAAGTACTTTTTCTTCAGTAAGTACAGAAAAAGTATCATAAAAAGTATACTTACAATTGCTTAAAAAAAGTACAAAAGTAATTAGAAAGTATGATGAGAGAGAGAGCAGAAAAATACATGGATGGAAAGTACAAAAATGCATACTCTTAAATAAAGTATACAAAAAAGGTAAGGAAAAAGTATACTTTTCAACTCAGCTATAGCATGCATGGAAAAGTCCAAAAAAGTATACTTTTTAGCAACTACAAAAAAGTATGAAAAGAGTATCCTTCTATGGAAAAATGTTTGGTAAGAGTGATACTTTTTAGTAGCCCCCTCCCCCCCCCTTGCAAAAAGAAGAAACAGATTCTAACAAAATAGTCATATTAATGGAAAAAAATAATAATTAACAAAAATAAAACCTTAAATAGGATACTGTTAATGCAAATAACAATTAAACATCTGAAAGAGTTGATGTAAAATTCAGCTGAGTACAACGAATGTCAGATATTCGGCCAATACAGTTGGAATTAAATGGCCATATCATCCTCAATATTCGACAGCGCCTCGGTCTTCTCACACTGACGTTTACTTCGACAGCGCTTGTAGTAAGACCAGCTCAGCGGATTTTCTAATATTCAATTAACTCTGGAGTGTCTTCGGGCCCGAAAGTGTCCAACTGCATGGGCCGAAGTGTCAATGGGCCGAAACATCTGGTACCAAGTTAGCATCTACCCCCCCCCCCCAAAGAAAAAAATCATATATTAATTGCCCATCAATCCCCACAATTTACAATAATAACTGAGGAGTATAGGTTTAAAACATGATATACAAAAGAAAATTGTGAAATATGTCAGACCAAATAATATGACAGTCTTTAAATGGAGGATGTCGGACCTGACATGAACAGTGCCTCGGGTCCGATGTGTAAATTATTTCTTCACCAGTGTAATATCCAATGTTAGTGTCCAGTAAAAATATCGCAAACAAATCCCTTGAAACCAAGTTCGTAAATGAACACACATGATGAAAACAGCATGGACCATTGCTGACAAGTAATAAATTTATGTGAAGAGAATTCCCCTGGTTGGTATCGCTTAAGATTTCTCATTCTTCATTTTCATGTGTTTTCACTTTTTTACATATAGGTAGTCATAGTCTGACAAATTGGTTCGATCTGTGTTTTTAACAATTGATCAGGGAAGCTCAGATGAGCTTAATTAAACAAAATCATTTTTAAACAATGGCAGGAACTATCTATCATTCTGGAGGAAAAATGTGTTGATCATCTTTTTGGCTTCACACTTAGTAAATTAGTCTTAGGGCGATGGACAGCCTTTCCAGGTTCTTTCTTCTCTGTAGTAACGTGGTGTTAATGACCGACGAAATCCTCCTCTTTCTGTAGTAATTCAATTGTTTGCATAAGATTAAAAAAAAAAAAAAAATAAAGTGATTAACACAGTTGGTAACTATAACATGGATGCTCCTTAAAACTGCATTGAACAATGAAAATTGAATTCAATATTCTTCTTCCAAAACTAAATACTGTGAGAATTTGGACCTAGTCCTACAGAAACTGATCACAGATAAGGTATTTAACAATGGCAGATCAAGGGGTTGAGTCAGTTTACCCCCCCTCCTGCAAAACCAGATATAGTAGTTTAATGCCTCTTTTCGAAAAAGAGTTCTAACTCTACAGACACTATATCGAAAATCACATTCTTTTTAATTCAAACCCCAGGCAAATCCCAACCCTTTCTGATAGCTAATAGTGTTCTCCAGTTTATTCGTTGTTTCTCCACATTCTAAATCAAGAAGAAGTACTCTCCCCTTTTTTTACTGCATCAACAGTAATATTTAGTCTGAAAATCGTTACAAGGCTGGACTTTACAAGAATGATTTTAGTGTCTGAAACTGATTTAGTTAAGAACAAGTACCCCACCCCCTTTTTACTTTCTAATTCGGGGCTTCGTATTCTACTGACCTGTGATTTTATTTTTTCTTCAAAGATTACCACAAAAAGGTCAGGCGTCTTCGAACTCTAAATACAAAACAAAATCAACAAATGACTAAAAAACCAGAGCAACCCCCCCCACGCAAAAAAACAATGCTACATGAGCATTCGACATGTTGATATTTGGCAAAGTTTGATGTTGCAATATGAGATGCATAGACAACTTTACCATATCCATGTTTCATGGATTTAACTCGTATGGCTACCCAGGCTACAGACTTGTAATGAAACTCTCGGGATGTCCTGCGACAGTACGATGTATTATCACAAGAATCATCTTCTATAACACGCCCGTCATTTATGGACTTTATTTGACCATCCCACTCAAACGAAAATATACGGTGATGTTCTACTATTTATCTTCTGGCCAGCATACGTTACCTTGTTCTATTTCAAAATTGGCTATCAGAAATGGCTACTGAATGCAACCAATCAGAAGTACGAGATGCTTATACAAAAAATTTGTTACCAATCTCACTGTCGAATACAGACGTAAAGATGGACCGAAAATGTTATCTTGAAGTTTACTTTTTATCAAATATGTTCCCGTAATCTTATTCATCCTTTTGCTTAAGATTTCTTGGCCTCTAATAAATTCTTCCATTCCGCATGAGTATACCTGGCGTTTTTTAAGCAATAAATTTGACAAAAGAATCGCTTTAATATTTTTACAAATTTGTTTTACGGGAATTGGACCCGAATTCAATATTGTCGTTTCATTTCCGCTATTGGCCGCGTGTTGGGACATATTGCAAAACATCAATGAAGGGAGAAGTAGAAAATCTATATCTTGTGGAGTTCGTTTGTAAAAAGGGAAAATCGGTACACTCCTGAAGAATGTAATCGGAGTTCCTAAGTGATATTTGTGTTGATGGCAAATGCGTATTCGTGTATACATTGGGGAAGAGCAGTCCTACCCAGCTATAAACCACGATCGAGTTCGAGTTGAAAAAATTAAAAATGGCGCCATTTGTTTTGTCATGACGGATAGGCGGGCTACCCGGCAACAGATAGTAAGGCATTTCTTGCGGTTTTAATTTTATAATGTATTTTCTTTAAATATATCTAGCTTTTAATGATATAACGTAATTCATAGTTTTATTACTTATTTTGTGGTAAAAGGACTTGAGACTAAGATAAAATCGTCCTTGATGTACACCATTATGGGGCTCGTCACGAAATTGTTTTCTCCCCAGATTATTTAAAGTTTGACATCTAGTAGTCAAAGATATATTAAGAGAGAAAAATCTTATTACTGGGAACGGATTGATTGATACTAATTCTAGTCTCAAAGTGATGATGAAATTATAGTAGTGGTGGCTGGTTTGATAGATTTTGAAATCTGGGTTTTTTTGTTTCTTTTTACAACACATTTACAATAATGATTTTTGTTGGTTCTTTTTAAATTTTTTTCGGTATCGGATAAATTTCTATGCAAAAATCATTCCCTCAAAGAGATAATGACACAAAACCTTTTACTGTTGTGAAAATTGTGTGCAAGGATTTTTCAAGGACCATATTATCAGATGTCAGCAAATCGAGAAGAACTGAAGTATTGAAACTGGTCATGTGACATTCATCCTTGCTACTGACTTCAGTAATCATTTGTAAGTGATCACCAATCTACCTAACTCTCAGGTATCCAAAACTGTCTGTACAATCACCAAGTGTAAGGAGTCGTGACCACATAATTTTGTAGATTCATTTGGTTAGTTTTAAAACAAATGCAGTGATTTGTGAAACTTTTAAAAAAGAGATCTAGTGCAATAGTCACTGAAATAGAGAATTGTTTGATGGTCCTTTATTGACATTCTATGCTTTAGTGAACAAGTAGACCAAATATAAAGTGAAGTGGAATGATTCTTCTACCACAATCATCTTTATTAGATACATGGTTTTCTTGGGGACCAAATTCAACTCTAAACGCTGCCCCGCAAGCTGACAGCAATTGATGTGAAGGACATTAATTGTACTTTCAATTTAATTTCAATAGCAGATTCAGGCCATGCCAATTCATAATGTAGTTCTACATATTCATGTGCTTCTATTTGTAATAAATACAAATAATATTATCAAAATATGATGTTTTCTCACATGGCTCAAACTTGTAAAAAAAAATTTTGACATTCAAATATAGTCAGAGCTCCATATTATTTTCTGTTTTATCATGTCTTTATGAAGAAAAGCATTGTAAAACTTTCTCACCAAATATGGAAAAAGACAAAGTCCAATCAGTACAAAAAAAGTACACCCTTTATTTTAACTATTTTGTTTCAAAATACTACGTCCAAATTAAGTACAAAAAAGTATACCCTTTATTTTACC
>CAJDSM010017930.1:7240-17640 GCA_903981925.1 Ostrea lurida
AAAAAGCAAACAAGATGTGTTTGTGAAACACTGATGCCCCCGGATTCCACATGCCAGTGAAAAGGGCTTGCCAAAAGGATTATGCATGTGAAATATGAAAAAATTTATCACTTACCATTCAAAAGTTATGGCCAATGTTTAAGTTTTTTTAAAAGTAGATCAAATTTCATGGTCAAGGTCAGGAGGTCAAAATTTTGGTACCAGTAGAAAGGGCTTGTCATAAGGAACACACATGTAATATGAAAGTCCCACCACTGCCATTCAAAAGTTAAGGCCATTGTTAAAAGTTTTTGAAAAGTAGTTTAAAACTTCAAGGTCAAGGTCAGGAGGTCAAAAATTTTGATACCAGTAGAAAGGGCTTGTCATAAGGAACACACATGTGAAATATGAAAGACCCATCACTTGCCATTCAAAAGTTATGTCCAATGTTAAATTTTTGCAGACAGACAAACAGACAGACGGACAGACCAAAAACTATATGCCCCCCAATCGAAGATTCATAAAAATAGGGCACCCACAAAAGTGAAACCAGTACATGATACGCCCGCATACATGTATATTATGGACCATCATCAGCATTCCCCTTGTAATATTCACATCTCCACATTGTGATCTTTCTTTGTACCAAGATTCATCAAAATCCCCCAAAGGGTATACGAGGAGTTGGGGAAAATAAAGTATTTTGCATAGAAAATCTTAAGTCTAAGGGCCCTAACTCCTCTCAAAAAACATCGAACAGCATTCCCCTTGCAATATGCACATCTCTACATTGTGATCTTTCTTTGTACCAAGTTTCATCAAAATCCCCCAAGGGTTTAGGAGAATACTTTGCACAGAAAATCCTAAGTCTAAGGCCCTAACTCCTTTAAAAAAAATTGGACAGCATTCCCCTTGCAATATGCACAATTCCACATTACGATCTTTCTTTGTACCAAGTTTCATAAAAATCCCTTTAAGGGTTTAAGAGGAGTTGCGACGACAAAGTGAAAGGGACAGACGGACGGACTGACAGACGGACAACAGCGCTGGTATAGCATAATACGCCCGCTTTTTATGCAGGCGATAAAAAATTCATCAAAATTTGAAATTTTGCCTGAAAAACTTTTATTATTTTGGATTTTTTTTTTTGCCCAAGCATCCACATGTGAATGCTTTACTGTACTATATAATTATAATATATGTATATATACAAAACGCTCGGTACACTTTTTAATTACCTTTTTTGGAGACCTTGGCTCTTGATGTCACCCTCGGTTTCTGGTATGTTTCTTCTTGTGGAGACCTTGGCTGTGATGTCACCTCCTGTTTCTGGTTTGTTTCTTCCTTGTTTTCTGATGAGCAATACTGTGTATTGAAAAAGCTTGATTCATCAATTTCAATAAAAAGTGACGACACAGAAAATCTTTACAGATACATCAACAAAATTCAAATCAGTTCATTCTGATACAGTAAAACACAGCTATACCAAGCCTTCAGAGCCAGCGAAAAACAGTAAAACACAGCTATACCAAAACCATCAGAGCCAGCGAAAAACAGTAAAACACAAATATACCAAACCTTCAGAGCCAGCAAAAAACAGTAAAACACAGCTATATCCAAAACCTTCAGAGCCAGCAAAAACAGTAAGACACAGCTATACCAAACCTTCAGAGCCAGCAAAAACAGTAAGACACAAGCTATACCAAACCTTCAGAGCCAGCAAAAAACAGTAAAACACAGCTATACCAAACCTTCAGAGCCAGCAAAAAACAGTAAAACACAGCTATACCAAACCTTCAGAGCCAGCGAAAAAACAGTAAAACACAGCTATATCAAACCTTCAGAGCCAGCAAAAAACAGTAAAACACAGCTATACCAAACCTTCAGAGCCAGCAAAAAACAGTAAAAACACAGCTATACCAAAACCTTCAGAGCCAGCAAAAAACAGTAAAACACAGCTATACCTAACCTTCAGAGCCAGCAAAAAACAGTAAAACACAGCTATACCAAACCTTCAGAGCCAGCGAAAACAGTAAACACAGCTATACCAAACCTTCAGAGCCAGCAAAAAACAGTAAAAAACAGCTATACCCACTTCAGAGCCAGCGAAAAACAGTAAACACAGCTATACCAAACCTTCAGAGCCAGCGAAAAACAGTAAAACACAGCTATACCAAACCTTCAGAGCGCAGCAAAAAACAGGTAAAACACAGCTATACCAAACCTTCAGAGCCAGCAAAAACAGTAAGACACAGCTATTA
Organism: Ostrea lurida; assembly: GCA_903981925.1. Taxonomy (NCBI): domain Eukaryota; kingdom Metazoa; phylum Mollusca; class Bivalvia; order Ostreida; family Ostreidae; genus Ostrea; species Ostrea lurida. Next base: position 9,481 of record CAJDSM010017930.1, read on the forward strand.
CCAAACCTTCAGAGCCAGCAAAAACAGTAAAACACAGCTATACCAAACCTTCAGAGCCAGCAAAAAACAGTAAAACACAGCTATACCTAACCTTCAGAGCCAGCAAAAAAACAGTAAAACACAGCTATACCAAACCTTCAGAGCCAAGCAAAAAACAGTAAAACACAGCTATTACCAAACCTTCAGAGCAGCAAAAAACAAAAACACGACTATACCAAACTTCAGAGCCAGAAAAAACAGTAAAACACAGCTATACCAAACCTTCAGAGCCAGCGAAAAACAGTAAAACACAGCTATACCAAACCTTCAGAGCCAGCATAAAACAGTAAAACACAGCTATACCAAACCTTCAGAGCCAGCAAAAAACAGTAAAACACAGCTATACCAAACCTTCAGAGCCAGCAAAAAACAGTAAAACACAGCTATACCAAACCTTCAGAGCCAGCAAAAAACAGTACGTTGTAACAAAGTTCGTTACGTCCAATATTTTTATTTGGGGGGTTGGGTTCAAATCACTCTCATCATCATGGAATTAAATATCATTTTGTAGTTAGGGTAAATTCATAATAAGCATGTTTGTTATAAGTGTGTTACTGTAAGTAAATGCCTAAACCAATTCTTTAAGAAGCAAAGAGTTTTGACTAAAGGGAAGAAGATTTTTGGAAAATTGGTCACTTTCTGGCAGTTTTGCCCCGCCCCTAAGGTTCCAGGGTGCAAAAGTCTTGAAAATTACATCTCGATGATGCTTTCTGTTCTACTGTTATTTAATTGTGATTTAAGATTTTAACATCATGCAATCTCAAATTCTACTTCATTTATATTAACAGTAATGTTTTCAAAATAAATTTTTCTCCACCATTATCTTCAATTGGGACTTTCCAGCAAACACTTTTTCTTTTGCTTTTCAGCCTTTTCTTGCTTGGTTTCCTTTTTCAACAAGCCTTCAATGTCATTTTCATCTTGTTCCTCCTTTCTCCTTGTCAATGAGAACAGGTCTTCTTTATCGCTTGTTTCTCTTCACCATGATTTTCCCCTGAAGATTCCACTTCTCTATCACTGCTTTTGTCCTTGCCATTCTTTCCAATGTTGGAGCCTATAGACACCTCATCCTTATCACTTTGTGCGTGCTCACCATTACTCCCCATGTTTAGAAACACCACTTCTCCATCATTGTCTTTGTCCTCACAATTCTTTCCTGGCATGTTAATTTAGAAGCACCTCCCTCTATCTCCATGTTTGTGCTCACTATTCCTCCAATTTTTGATTTTGAAAACATCTCTTCTCCGTCACTGATGTTTGTCTCCACCATTATTTCCGTGTTGGAGTCTGAAAACACTTCTCTATCTCTACATTTGTTTCTCATCATTCTTTCCCTTGTTTAAATTCAAAACCACATCTTTTATATTACTGCGTTTAAGCTCACCAACACTCCCCATGCCGAATTTAAGATCACCACTTCTACATCTCCACATTTGTTCTCATCATTACTCCCTATGTTGGAGTCTGACAACACCACTCCTTTATCACTTTGAATCTCCAATTCATTCTTTCCCACGTTGGAGCCTGAAATCACCACTCCTCTATCACTTTGATCTCCAATTCATTCTTTCCCACGTTGGAGTCTGGCAAACACCACTTCTCTATCACTTGTAAACCTCCAATTCATTCTTTCCCACGGAGTCTGGCAACACCACTTCTCTTTGTTTGTCCTCACTATTCCTTTCCATGTTTAGGTCTGAAAAACATTTCTTCCACATCTTTACGCTGTCCTCATCATTCTTCCCAAGTTACAAACACCATTTCTTCAATCACTGTGTTTGTTGTCACCATTTCTTTCCTGTGTTTGAGTCTGAAAACACCTCGTTCATTCTCGTATTTGAGTCAGAAAAATCATCTTCGTCTGTCCTACATTTGTCCTCACCATTCATTCCCATCTTTGAATTTAATAAATCACTTTCTTTCTCCATTACTATGTTTGTGCTCACCATCTTTTTTGTGCTTAAATTTAAACTAAATCGTCTGTATCTGTACATTTGTCCACAGTGATCTTTCCTGTGTTGAGGCTGTAACTACATCTTCTACACCACTGAGCTTGTCTTTACTATTCTTTTTCCATGTTTAAAATTTAAAAACTAAATTCTTCTGTATCTGTACATTTGTCCACAGTATTCTTTCCTGTTTTGAGTCTTAACTACATCTTCTCCACCACTGAGCTTTGTCTTTACTATCTTTTCCTGTGTTTAAATTTAAAACTAAATCTTTCTGTATCTGTACATTTGTCTTCATCATTCTTTCCCGAGTTTGAGTCTGAAAACACCACTTCTTTATCACTTTGAATTTCCTCACCATTCTTTCCGAGTTTGAGTCTGAAAACCCACTTCTTTATCACTTTGAATTTCCTCATCATTCTTTCCGAGTTTGAGTCTGACAACACCTCTCCTACATCAATGCGTTTGTCTCACCATTCTTTCCCGAGTTTGAGTCTGAAAACACCACTTCTTTATCACTTGAATTCCTCATCATTCTTTCCCGAGTTTGAGTCTAACAACACCTCTCCTACATCAATGCGTTTGTTTTCACCATTCTTTCCGAGTTTGAGTCTGGCAACACCTCTCCTCCATCAATGCGTTTGTCTTCACCATTCTTTCCCGAGTTTAGTCTGGCAACACCTCTCTCCAACAATGCGTTTGTCTTCACCATTCTTTCCCGAGTTTGAGTCTGGCAACACCTCTCCTCCATCAATGCCTTTGTCTTCACCATTCTTTCCCGAGTTTTGAGTCTGGCAACACCTCTCCTCCATCATGCGTTGTCTTCACCATTCCTTCCCGAGTTTGAGTCTGACAACACCTTCCTCCACCACTGAATTTGTTCTCACCATTCTTTCCCACATCTGAATTTGCCAACACTTTCATCGGTTGTACTGAAAATGGGTTTCCATCAGAATCATAACTGACCACACAGTTCATTAAGACTTTGGGTTTGTCTTTCTCTGATCTCATCTTGTTGATTTTTTTGGCTGCACTCCGTGTTTCGAGTCTTTGCCCTCTGAAATGCATTGGAGAAGTGTAATTAAATATAGTTAACAATTGGTCTCTCTTCTTTCATTTTTAAACAACTGATACAATTAATATTCACAATCTTTACCAACATGATGGAAGCAATAGCAACAAGAGTTGTCAGAAAGACAACATAGCTAATACTGGGAAGCATGACTCTATTAAACCTATTCTCTAAAAGGGTTACTTTTTTGAAAAGTGGTCAAAGTCATTAAAAGTCAATAGGTTAAGTTTTGATACCATACAAAAGAGCCTGGCCTTGAGGCATCTGAATATGCAATATCAAATTCTCAAACCCTCCTTGGTTGAAAGTTTTTTGAAAAGTAATGTCAAAGTTCAAGGTCAAAGTTCTGGTACTGAATGTCTTGCAAACAGAAATACCAAAACCCCATCCCTTTTGGTTCAAAAGATATAGTGCAGTTTAACATTTTGAAATTTGATTCAAAGCCCATAGTAAAGGACACAAGGTCAAAAGTATATTGTGAATATTCAAATACCTATCCCTCTTGGTTTAAAACATAAAGCCAAGGTTAAAGTTTTTGAAAAAGTAGGTCAAAGTTTATAGTAAAGTCATTAGATCAAACATCATGGTACCAAAAGAAAGGCTTAATAATAAGGCAACTATAGGTGAAATATTAACATGCCCTATCCCTCTTGGTTCAAAATATATAGCATTTAGTGAGTGATTTTGATTGGACCCAAAAATTATTAAAATGTACCCATTTCATCTTTACTAACTCTACCAAGATGATGAGTTGTGGTTAACATACCAGCAATTGTTATAGGTTGGTCTCACATGGTGTTGCAAACCACCAGCAAAATATATGAACCTCCTCCTCTTAGGGACAGAGTAGAGTGAATTCAGAGCCATGAAGACACTTAGTGCTTAGTCTCACAGGAATTCGGTATGAATATAAAATGGCCGAAGAAACAAAGTATTAAAACGTAATCATAGTCCAAAAAACACATACAAATCGAGTGTAGGGCAACACCAGTGCCATGGAGGAGTAAGCATCCTCTGCTGACCGGTCCACACCCGCGGTGAGCCCGTAGTCGAAACAAAGTAAACGGGTTCATACATCGTCAATCTAGTACGAAAATTACAGTCTCACAAAGGTTTTTGTAATCAGTTTGTTACAATTGCACCTTGTGTGTCAAAATCACTTACCTCATAAATATAAACTACTTCTGTACAGTAAAACACGTTAAATGAAAAGTGCTTATAACAAATTAAGCTTATTATGAAGTGATATTCTCGTAGTTAGTACATTAGTTAAATGTTATTGGATGTATGGACTTAAGCATGTAACAAACATGTTTTCCGACTCTGGAAGGTTTGGTATAACTGGTGTTTTACTGTATAAGCAAAGTTTGGTTATAACAAACTGTTTTCCTGACTCTGGAGGTTTGGTAAACGTGTTTTTAACTTATAACAATAGTTTGGTTATAACAAACTGTTTCCCACTGACCCTGGAAGGTTTGCTATATAACTGTGTTTACTGTATAAAAAGTTTGGTTATAACAAAACTGTTTCCACTGACCCTGGAGGTTTTTGCTAATAACTGTGTGTTTACTTTATAACAAAGTTTGGTTATAACAAACTGTTTTCCACTGACGCCTGGAGGTTTGTTTGCTATAATTTTTTTACTGTATAAAAGTTGGTTATAACAAACTGTTTCCCACTGACCCTGGAGGTTTGCTATAACTGTGTTTTACTGTATAACCAAAGTTTGTTTAAACAAACTGTTTCTCATGACCTGGAGGTTTGGTATAACTGTGTTTACTGGCTTTTGCATGAGTTATTTTTCTTTTCTATGTTGAATGTAGCTTCTTGAGTTCTCTTTCCAAGGCTCTCTTATGATAGAGTAATTTTATAGCAATGGAATTTATATCTGAAAGTTTTACATATATTCAACAAGGTCAGAGTTATCTCATTTACATAGTAAACAAATAAAAATTGCGGGGAGGGGGGGGGATTAAACATTCTATGCAGTATCTTTTCAACAAATGTGACATACAGGCCCACCTAAGAAACAATTGAATTTTTTTTCATTTTTTTTTTTTTGGTTGCCTTACAGTGAAGTTCTGGGGATGAACAGTTTTGATTTTTTTTTGATAAACATAATTTGTTATAAATCGATTGAGTTCATCATTTGTTCTAAAACTGCAGGAAATAAAACCCAGTTTGCTATAAGCATAAATTCATTATAACCATGTTTGTTCTAGCCATGTTTTACTGTAATTAGGTTTGCTGCAAGTAATAGGTCAGGGTTATTTTCAGAAAGTAGGTCAAATTCCCAGGTCAAACACCATTGTGAACAAGGTCTGGCCATAGACATTTTCTTGATTTATTTGATTTTATTTTCGCAGTTTCAAAGCAATGGTTACACGGTGGGATTAAGGCGTCCTGAATGAAATAAAAAATTATATGTATAAACGATTGGCTTTCTATTAAATATTCTAAATAGCCATGCACATTGGAATCACCCCAATTAGTCGCAATGTAATGATTAAGAATATTGAAATTCACATTGTATATAAAAACAGGTTACTTATATACATTATCAAAGAAAACTAAAGTAAGAATCATTGGACAAATAATATACATTGTACGTATATACAGCTTTAACACTTGATAATTGTAGTAAATAACAATAAAATATTATGACATTTTCCTCACGATACAATGCGTAGAAGACCTGTAGATCGATCGTGACATACTTTTGTATTGTGATGTCACACACACTGAGTTACATTTATGTACAGCACTGTGGCTTTCATTCGGGATGCCTTAAGGTGACCCTGTGTATATTCTATAATATTTAAATGACAGCTTAATTGAACTTGCAAAGTTTATGCATTTTAACTTAAGGAGCTATACTGCATTGTTATAAAATGACTGATCTCTTTTAAAGGAACATATAGACACATTTTTAGCTGAAAATCTCAAATTTTATTGTTCTGTTTTTCATCATGACTCAGACTGACAATGCTTTACTAAGGAATTTCTGATGATCCGCCATTTGTTGAGTTACAAGTGAGAATTCTTTGTTATTTGAATGATCAAGGCTAAAAATGTGCCATGTTTTTGTTTACAATTATATATTGCATAATAGAAAATATGCCTAAAACAAAATGGGATGTGAGAAATATTAGAAACTGTATAATTATATGTAAAGAATAAACTTATAATTTGAAAAATATTTTATTTCATTTTTAGCCTTTTGGGGAGAATCCAGATTTTAGCTACCGTGAAAAGTAAGTGCCCTTAATTTGTATTATATAAATATTGCAAGTAGTTTGGTACGTAACGTCGAAAATTTTAACCCTGAGAAAACAATTATCGTCCCAGGTGTAGCAGAGGTTGAGAACAATTTTTTCAAGGGATGAAATTTTCAATATCACCCTAAACTACATACATTTTATTTGTATTATTATACTGTCAGTGAATGTTACATAAGCAAACCGTTTAGTTTTGAACTTTCTTGAGTTTTGATCAAAGCAGTATTTGCATTGACGTCTAACATTCTACTGTAAAGCATTATCCTGGAAGGTGTACATGTTTTCTATTCTCAGAGGGATATGTTATATGTTTTCAACTGGGTTTTTTTTTTTGGCCAATCAGATTTGAGTATTTCACATGAAAGTATGATAAATATGTTCACCCACTGAAGCAGTTGTTTCTGAAAAATATTTGACAAAGCATTCCAAACATTACAGTATTTCAGATACTGTATTTTTTCCATCCAGGGTCATACAATTTCTGTTTAATCCGTTAGTAGAAAATTACATGTATTTCTTGGATTGCCATTGTATGTCTTAAATGCACTTTCAATTCACTGAGACCGATTTCTGCACAAAATATATAACTGAGTATATACATGTAGCATTAATCCCACTCAGAAAAAAAATATGCATTAATCAATCAACTTCTAACTATCAATAAAACTCTTATTCATTTTAGGGTGTCCACAAAAGAATCAACACTTGCAACAACATCTGCCACCAATTCCATCGATGTCATCACCTCTCATCCTGGCACTCTGCAAACATCTGCTTTTTCATTGCCTCCTGTAAATTTCGTACTTGGCATGCCCCTATTCACGCGCCCTCGTTTGCCTTGCAGTCCTCTGTACTACCAACCTTATCAACTGACACACAATGTCCCTTCCCCATTGAATTTCTGGGCAAACAATCCATCATTTAATTTGTTGTCAGGCATTGTTCCTCCATCACTGAATTCCTTGCCAAGCAATGTTCCTCTATCATCCAATTCCTTGCCAAGCAATGTTCCTCCATCATCAAATTCCTTGCCAAGCAATGTTCCTCCATCATCAAATTCCTTGCCAAGCAATGTTCCTCCATCATCAAATTCCTTGCCAAGCAATGTTCCTCCATCATCAAATTCCTTGCCAAGCAATGTTCCTTCATCAAATTCCTTGCCAAGCAATGGTTCTTCGACGACTTCCTGGCCAGGTGCTGTTTCTTCCTCGTCAAATTCCTGGCCACAAGATGTTGGTCCTCCAAAAACTTCTTGGCCAGGAGAAGTGAGTGATTCTTCCCCATCAAATAAACTGGCCAAAAGACGTTGGTCCTCCAAAAACTTCTTGGCCAGGCGAGTGAGTGATTCTTCCCATCAAATAACTGGCCAAAAGACGTTGGTCCTCCAAAAAACGTCTTGGCAGGCGCAGTGAGTGATTCTTCCCCATCAAATAACTGGCCAAAAGACGTTGGTCCTCCAAAAACTCTTGGCCAGGCGCAGTGAGTGATTCTTCCCCATCAAATAACTGGCCAAAGACGTTGGTCCTCCAAAAACTCCTTGGCCAGGCGCAGTGAGTGTGTCTTCCCATCAAATACTGGCCAAAAGACGTTGGTCCTCCAAAAACTCCTTGCCAGGCGCAGTGAGTGGTCTTCCCCATCAAGCCCCTTGACACACAATGTCCCTCCTTTATTGAATACTTTGACACATACTGTCCCTCTTTTAGTGAATCCTTTGACACACACTATCCCTCCATCACTGAATCCTTTGACACACAATGTCCCTCTGGTAGGGAATCCTTTGACACACAATGCCCCTCCTTTAGTGAATTCATTGACACACAAT
>CAJDSM010017931.1:0-12311 GCA_903981925.1 Ostrea lurida
TTCAAATTCTGTTCACAATGATGAGCTCGATTTCAACCAAACTTGGCACTAAAGCATTGCTTTGGTAACATAGAATTAAAGGGACTCTCGTTTGTTCAAAACTGAGGACCAGGCTCCGGAGGCCCATAAAACTAGACGAGGCTCACTTCTGAGATTCTGAAGAAAATCCCTTCACTTCTCTAAGCTCAACTCTACGACCGCTCTCACTTTTCGGTGTGCCATAAGCTAGTGTTGCTCATTGAGAATTTTGTCTAACTTGAGACAGAAACCTTAGATCAAACCATGGAACCAAGGCAGACGAGTTGAATATTCGTATACGATGTTTAACATTAGTTTGTAACATGCCACGCCCAGCTAAGTATTGCGCAATTATTGCAATGCTTTGAAAATTTTAAGAAATCTAGTACAAACAAGACATGCTGAGTTGTTTATTCTTTTCTAACTCTCATATTTTTTACGTTTTAATTTCATGTTGTTGACGTCAAAACATGTCTTTACTCAATTGATATGGCTAAAGGTTTACCCTTCATACACGATGACCCTTTCCTTTGAAAATGGACCACTATTTGAAACGTAACATGTAAGTATGCCCAGGATAGTATGTCCTCGTCTATTTTTGTTTAAACATATTTATTAAAACACCGCAAGTCATAACAAGATTGAGAACAATCAGCGAAAATATTAAAACCCAGTGTACTTGAACATCGCTTGGCATAAGGAAAGGAGCTGAAATCAAGGCTACTAGTTGTGAGGAAAAAAGAAAAAGACAGGACGCAAGGCGAATGTGAAACAATAAAGGTTCACTTCTTCCATGAAGAGAGACAATATGTCTGAACGTACTTATATAATACCATTTAATATATAATGTCTAATATCCCTATCTTATTCAAACACTTATCTAACAAACGTCTTAGATATAATAATAAAAAGATAACAATAATTATAAAAAACAAAGAGACCCCCCCCCCACCCCCCCCCCCCCCCCCCCCCCAAAAAAAAACAACCCAAAAACTAACAATCGAACAAAAAGCACCCAGGTGTATTATGAAAACGATTCGAACAGATCCATACTTCTGCCCGTAATTCAATCGCATGTTCGGTAAATACCCTTAAATTCCAAACAGTAAAACAGTTTCTCTTTTATCCATCCCGCAGTTGAGGGGCCTTAGAAAACGGGGGGGGGGGGGTCAAGCACCTGTGCAAGTTTATGCATTCCGCCTAGCACGCTTCGTGTGGCCAAACCTGAATCCCTAACTTTTGCGACATTATATAACTCTGTATAGAGCACACCATTAAATTATCTAAAAGCACATAACTTTTATTACTTTCTTCAACAATGAGCGTCCTGTAATATTTAGGCTATTCTACTTTCAGAATAAAATTTGTGAAACAAAAAATGTCCGTTTTCAGTTTTTGAACATGTCGCAATATAACATTCATGACGGTCAGATTCACTGTACGTTATATAGGCCTAATTAATTTTTCATGTACCCCATGGTGCGGTGTTCATATATATGTTTAAAAATATCAATCTAGGAAAGAGAAAGGGGGGGGGGGGGAGTGCTTACTGCGTCCATTTCTTGCACCTAGATCGCACTCACGTCCTATTTGAATGGCATTTACCTATGGAATCCTACACTTGGCGACAATGCTTGCATATCTTTAAGTAAAGTTCATGGACTAAGCCTTAGTTCGAAAAATACTTCATCGACAAGCAACAACAACAAATTAAAGACTCTTACAGTTATACTAGGCAAGATTTACACAATTTTTTGTTATTATGATCTCTAGCGGCCAAACGGCCCGAATGCCGAGGAGTGACGGATAGTGCGGAGTATGTTCATTCAATCACTGATTCCTTACAATCTCCACGATTTCATATCAATAAGCCCGTAAATAATTGCGTTGGCTAAGGGATTATACACCCCTTTATAGAGGCCCGTGATGGACTTGGATATTTTTTTTATGTTGACGTCACATGTTACATGTTCATAAATAATCTTGTCTTGCTTTGTCATCACGATATGTTTCTAACATAGTGAATCCTTTGCGTGACACAATCAGTTAGGCCTACAACAACAGTTAATGTGGGACCGACCCTCCAGCTGGCCAATGCGAAGCCCTTTGGAATTTAGAAAATCTCACAAAGTTAGACACCTTCCAGCGATCTAACTTTCTGAGCTCAAAAGTGAGACCGAACTATAAATCCGCGAAGTATGAGCACCTGAGACGAGAAGTTTTTTCATGGCTACACCCTAAGTGGAGACTAGAGACGGAATCTGAGACCTGGTCTCAGATTACTCGGTCTCAAAAATGAGCATAGCTAGTATTTTACTGGCCCCGGAGCCAGGTCTTCCTTGCAAGGAGAGTGGAATGTGTTATCGATGATGTCACCCATCTATCTGTTTTTCATGTTCGTGTAGGCTCAGGGGTAGAGAATTCAGTCTTTGGAGCGTGTAGATTGAGTTGATGGACGGTTAGTGTATCTTGAGTTACGAACCCCACTAATCGACCGCCTTTTCTTGGCGTACAGACGTATGACCGTCAACAAAGGTCAATCCCATACTAAGAGCACAAAAATAGATGTAACGTGAATGGAAGCACGAGGTTCTTTTTTCCAGTCGGTCATCAGTCGAAAAGTAAAAAAAAAAAAAAAAAAATGAATGCCCCCATATGCCCCACATGGCTAGTCGGAAGGGCTTGTTCATAAAGAATTATGCATGTGAAACATGAAAGTTTATCCTTATCCATGCCTTCAAAAGTTACGGCCCAATGTCTATAATGGTTTCCTTCTAAAATGTAGGCCAACACAGTTTTCCCCAAATACCAGATAAAAGGGCGCGTCAGTCAAGAGAGATACACATGATGAAATCATGAAACCCCTGATCCTCTTAGCCATTCTCAAAAATTAGGTCAAAGGGTCAAGGTCCATGAGGGTCCAAAAAATTTGTATCCCATCCGGTGAGAAAGTCTTGTCACAAGGAACCATACATGGTGCAAATAATCAAAGCCCTAGCACTTACCATTCAATAACGTTATAGGCTATCTAAGGTTTTAACAGTTTTTGAAAAGACGGGTCAAACATTTAAGGGTCGAAGGTCCATGAGCGTCCAAAAACTTTTCGGTACCCTGACGGAAAGGTCTGTGCATTTAAAGAACATACATGCTGAAATATCAAAGTCCCTAGTACGCTTACCACTTCAAGATTATAGCCACTAAATTAAAGTTTCAAACAGAACAGCGACAGACTGGACAAAAACAATTATGCCCCCCCCCCCCCTCCTCCCAGATCTATCCGATCTACGTGGGGCATAAATTTTTTTTTTTATTCTGTTCCAGGTACAACAAGTAATGTACAGACATTAGGTACTTTGACTAATCCTAGGAAGGTATTTTTAAAGATGTCAAGCGACTGATTCTTTTTTTCATTATCTTACTCTACACATTGACTAACTCTATTTGGCCAAGTGTCAGGTAAAGTTTTGCTAACATACTTAAATCACCGGATTAGCTCTGTTGCTCTTTCTGTACCTTTGTCTGTTCATCACTTTAGTTCATTCTGCTCAAACAAACTTTTTGTGACATTTCTAGCTTGCTCTGGAATGACATAACAAATTTTCACAACCAACTTTGATAATAATCTATTACTTAGGGACACTGTTACAGTCCCTGAAACCGTTTCTACTTACCACACACACCAGGTAGACGCACGCTGAACCGCAAGATGGTGAACGCACGCCTGGCCCAAGCAAATGAAATGAAAAAATGAGCTTGACGCCATGAGTGATCCGCTCGAGAAAAAATGGGTAAAGATAACACAATTTCATGGACTGTAGGTCCTCTTGGTGGGGATTTAGTATGATCACTAATTGTTGAAATTGACACGAATGTTTACTGACTATGAGATACTATCTTCCTGAGAACGTACTGAAGTCGAATACAACTAATCACCTATGTGATTCGAGCACACCTCGAAGCCTCTTCTTTAAAACACCTGTAAATTTTAGAACCTCCAAAATAGAAAATAGCGCTTTTGCTTTGACGTGGATAAATAACTTGCCTAGTAAAATACAATTCTAAGTTGTCAGTACTTTGGTTATACAGGAGAATGGATACCCAATAGATTCTATACCATTGCTTGAGGCACATACAATATAAAAATCTCTTAAAGTATGAAAAAAAACCACACCAGGCCTACTAACTTTGATTTCTTCAGTGCGATACTCAGAGTTAGTGTTAAGGCCTATTCAGGCCTCCTTGTTATTTAATGGCTCAGCTCGCTTCCGCTTGTAAAGCATGAATTAGTAAATATTTGTTTCTATATCTGAGTGCCTACATGGTAGCTAGGAAAACTTCACATGTGCGATAGTCTGCATAATTGATTTTAGGTTTTTAATTTTTTTTTCTTTGTTTAGATATATTCTTTTTTTACTAAATCTTGCATTTCTTAATACAAGTTTCAGTAGAATTTTTCAAAATTAATACATGCACACATCCTTCCGCACTCTCCGATTCCAAATTTCCAGATTCGTCCGTCCTTTAAGGGGGAACTTGACGGGAAGTGAGCCCGTGGGGCGCGGGAGGCTACAATTTCGCTCGCATCCCGCCGATGCCCTATAAGATGAGATTAATCACCGCATGGGAAGACGGTAAAATTCGTGACACGCTCGTGTGGCCGGAGGGCGACTATTATTCCGCCTCTGATCCTCCACGAATTGGTAAGGCGCCTGTACTATCGCAGATCTGTGTCCCGCGATCAGATGCGACGTCATAGGAGTGGGCGACCTGGGCACTACTACTGCTCATGCTCGCTCACAATACGCTGTGGCGCCATACTTCAGATAGGGCAAATCAAGTCCGCTACATGTCTGCGTGTGTCATGACCCTTTCAGGGTCATTTTCGACTAACGCCGCAGTCAGCTCTTAAGGCCCCTTATTCAAGAATCCCTGCCTTGTGTACTTAAAATTGCCATTTTTTGATGACATGATTAAAGTGAAATGTTGATTTTTTCATTTTCAAAATATTGTTTAACATTATCTCTACTTTTCATCAATGGTCAAATTTCTCTGGTGATATCCATTCCACTTTAAAATAGGTATAGATACAAGTAATCATTATCGTTCATTTATTTTGGCATAAAGAGAATAATGTTGTGTGTCTCTCATATCTTCTCCAGTCTCAAGCCGCTTGCCCCTTTTCATTTTGTCATGGTCAGGTGTCCTCAAGCACATGAAATAATTGCCATTTGTTCACACAACTCCTCAATACCCTAACAAGAGGGACTTCTTTTGACTAAACAAGTGCACTCACCAACTCAAAACTTACTTCAGGTCAAGTCACTGGTGCCAAAAAACAAAAAGAACAGTTCAAAACATTTCTAAGGACCATTCCGGTGTGATGAGTGTGAGAGATTAACCAGCAACTAAATGTTATGACAGCTTCAATGACTATCAGGGTCGAGACAGTCCACAAACCATAATCATGATGCAGTGTCAGGTCGAGGCAAACCGTTGTACGTAACTATCACCGGCGTCGCCTTACACTGTTCATCCAACTCCGATTCATTGATTTCAGGCCTAATTAAACTTTTGTGGTATGGAAAGACATGCAGCAAAAAAAAACCTACGTCATAACATTGTATATAACTTAAATCTTTGACCTCACTTGTTCATTCACCATCTGCAGATGTGTATATTTAAAACATTTGCATAAGTGGCCCCTGTACTGATTACAGTGTTCTAACAGTTTCTCATGGAGAACACCCCATTTTCATTTAAAGGCCCAGCTGCAAATTTTTTAGGTCATGCTGGCACTTCGCCAGTTTTTACTTGCCAAGGAGGGAATCTTTTCTCTATGTGCCCAATCTCCTCAGGGTATTGGTTTCCTCATGTGTCGCTTATATTTTCATTAGATTGCACTGTTCCGACGCAAAGCAGGTCCTTAACCCAGGGTCCACTTCTTTCCTCAGGCATCCCCAAATTTGACAGTAAGGGGTTTTGGTTCAACCAGGAAGGGACATCAACCGTCTAGATTCGTTTCAAGGTGATTCAAATTATCACACTATCAGCACACATCACATCGTACCAAAGGGTGTCTTACTCTTTTTCCTCCATCACTGTTCTGGGGGGGGGGGTCTATAGGAATCATGAGTACTCTACCTATGAGACAAATTTGTATGGCCTCGTACCAATGATAGCTCACATTCTATGACCTCTCTATGACCTGACCTTTGGTCTCAAAATTGTCAAAAATATATATCGATTCCAGACAGTCCTATACTGGTCGCCCAGATACTTTATTGAGGCATCTCCACTGGTTGTGTGGTTTCGATATAGCATGACTGAATCCAACGCAGTTGTGTGTTTTCTATCCCCGAAGCTTTTGGCGAGGGATAGGAAAACACAGCAACGAGTTGCAATACACGATGTATCACTGCCTGACATCCCACACCCTCCCCTGCGTGCCCTCTGCACATTGCACATGAGATTCTTTCTATCCACATATTTATAGTCCGAGCTAATGCATTTCAAATTCTCTCTTTGCCTTTCACCCTGAGCCGAATTACCTACGCGAACCCGCTTAACATTACAGCACTACTCAACTTAGTTCGTTGGGAATTTAAAAAAAATAGAAGACGTGTTGACAGTCGTATGGTTTAAATCATAAAGACTTATTTCACGTACCAAACACAAGTGAGCATAAGACTTACCAAGATACATCTTTTAGGACATCGCGATGATTACATAGAACATTGGTGTAAAATATTAGTCATCCATCGATGAGCGTATAAGCCATTGATAGACGCGATTGTTCTTTTTTCCTACCTAGAGTCTCCACTTTCTATGCGCCGAGTAGAATGGAGTATCTGATTACATCGCCACTGACAGAATTTTTGTTTTCCTGTGTCATGGGGGTCGGTGGAGCTATATTGTGAATTGTTGTTTGGGTTTCTTACATCTTGTATTCCGTGATGGACATCTTTATGTCTCAGAGCAGAGATGCTAGATGTGGAGTTCGGTGCGTGCGTATGCTACTTATCATCGTCGTACAGTTGAGTCAGGTCCCTGATAACGTCCATTAGAAAATCGAGCAAGGAATTATAACGCTGACAACGGATTTATTGCGTTTGATGTCGTAATATGCCCTATAGTCGGGACTTTTCTAATACTCGGAGAGATTTTACAGATACGTCTTCAATTTCAGACGTAACGGGGTAGAAAAAGGGGAGTGGTGGGGGGGGGGGGGTTGAAAAGGGGGGTCAGATTTACCCATCTTTTGTCTGCAAATGACAGGCGCCTTTCGTCTTAACTGAATTTCCATAACAATCATATAAAATTACTTGTTTTCAAATGTTTGAAGAAATTCATCAACATCAGTCTTCTTTCCATCAATATTTTATATATTCGATTGATTAGGAATTACTGTCGTTTCTGATTATCATCAGTGCGGCGATAGAGTAATAGCATACTATGTGATATGAAAAACAAATATCAACACAATGATATCAACTTTGGACTGGATAAAGGGGTAAATATGTGATAATATGGCGTTGTCTGACAGTCCGGCGTCCGACCGAAATAGATTGTCCAGGCCATAACTCCTGAACCTCTTTGTAGATTTGAACAATAATAAGGAGAGGAGCCAGTAAGTTGTTAGAACTCGTCTCCAATCCTTTTGATTTTTATGCCCTCGGAATCATCGATTCGGGGGCATAAAGTTTTTGGTTTGTCTGTTTGCAAAACTTTAACATTGGCCATAACTTTTGAATGGCAAGTGATGGGTCTTTCATATTACACATGTATGTTCCTTATGACAACCCCTTTCTACTGGTACCAACATTTTGAGCTCCTGACCTTGAAAAACTTTACCATTGGCCATAACTTTTGAATGGCAAGTGATGGGTCTTTCATATTACACATGTATGTTCCTTATGACAACCCCTTTCTACTGGTACCAACATTTTGAGCTCCTGACCTTGAAAAACTTTACCATTGGCCATAACTTTTGAATGGTAAGTGATAGGAGTTTCATATTACACATATGTATTCCTTATGACAAGCCCTTTCTACTGGTAAAACAATTTTGACCTTCTGACTTTGACCTACTTTTGAAAAACTTTAACATTGGTCATAACATTTGCTTGGTAAGTGATAAGACTTTCATTTTACATTTCGTGGGTTTCTTTGACAGCACTTTCTACTGGTACCCACTAACATTTTGAGCTTCCATGCCCTTGAAAAAACTATATCACAAATAGGGCAATAAGACACTTTTGAAAATGGTAAGTGATAGGAACTACTCCATATTACACATTGTATTCCTTGATGACAAACCGCTATTCTACTGAGTCCAGACAATAAAACAAAATTTTTGATACTTCCTGACTTTTGACCTTGAGTTTAACCTACTTTTCTAACATTGGCCACAACTTTTTGATGGTAAGTGATAGACTTTTCAAATTTCACATCGTCAATATCTTTGGCAAGCGGCTAGCCCCTCCACTGTCATGTGGAATCCAGGGGCATCAGTGTTTCACAAAACACATTTTGTTTTTCAATAAAATATGTTCAAACCAAACCAAAATTGCACAGAAATTGTTGCTCTGGACCTAAGGAAGTGTCATGACATTGATCCAAGGTTATGGCCAAAGTCAAGGTCACTAAAACATAATAGTTTTAACATTGGCAATAGTTTGTCTGGGCCATAACTCCTTAGATTTGATATATATTTTCACAGAATTGTTGCCTGGACTAAGGAAAGTTGTCATGACCTTGATCCAAGGTTATTGGTCAAGGTCAAGGTCCATACACACATAATGGTTTAAACATTGTCCGGGCCAATAACTTTTGACTAAGTACATGGATTGGAATAATATTACAGAATTGTTGTCCTGAACTCAAGAAAATGTCATGACTTGGAGCAAAGGTCAAGGTCCAATGCACATAGTGGTTTTTACCTTGTGTGGACCATAGTATTTACTGAGTGCATGGATTGAAATAATATTTCACAGACTTGTTGGTTAGACTAGGCTGCGTATCAGGTGAAATTTCGTATCGCGATATATTGCAATTTTCAAATGTATTGCGATATGTATGACATATTTATAATAAGAATATCAACGATCTTGTCTCTTATTTCATTGATTTTAAGATAGATTTCCATGCAGAATAATGAAAATAAAATGAATATAGTCAGACACAACATAGACTTGGCTGCTTAACTCGTTGCTCTGTTCGAAGTAGAAAACTATAACTTAGTGTTTTTGAACAATCACAAAAATGCTTCAGCCATTTCAAACGTTAT
This sequence comes from Ostrea lurida, assembly GCA_903981925.1. Classification (NCBI taxonomy): domain Eukaryota; kingdom Metazoa; phylum Mollusca; class Bivalvia; order Ostreida; family Ostreidae; genus Ostrea; species Ostrea lurida. Next base: position 9,305 of record CAJDSM010017931.1, read on the forward strand.
ATTAGATGTAGAAATATCGAGTTTAAACGTAATTTATTAGCCCAAGCATCTTCTCGATTATCGGTATTGAAAAACGTATCAACACGATATACGATATTTTTAGAGATGAATCGCAATATATCAGAATACCGGTATTATCCGCACCGCCTAGTTTAGACCCAAGGAAGTGGCATGACCTTGAGCCAAGGTCATTGGTCAAATATCAAGGTCACAATGCACATAGTGTTTTAAACTTGTCCGGACAATAGGTTTTCACTGAGTGCATGGATTGGAATAATATTTCACAGAATTGTTGTCTAGACCAAGGAAGTGTCATGACTTTAAGCAAAGGTCAAGGTCACAATGCACATAGTGGTTTTAACATTGTCCGGATCATAGGTTTTCACTGAGTGCATGGATTGGAATAATATTTCACAGAATTATTGGTCTAGACCCAAGGAATTGTCATGACTTGAGCAAAGGTCAAGTTCACAATGCACATAGTGGATTTAACATTGTCCGGCGCATAGCTTTTCACTGAGTGCAGGGATTTCACAGATTGTTACCGCTAGACCTAAGGATGTGTCATGAACCTTGAGCCAAGGTCAAAATGCACATAGTGTTTTACCATTGCCTCGGCTATGTTGGCTTTGCTTTTGTTTAACATGGATTCATGTACGGGCCATAACTTCTTTGATCTTTGCCATAGGCATACTTTTGAATGGTAAGCAATAGGGCTTTCATATTTCACATGTGTATTCCTTTTGACAAGCCCTAGTAGTGTTGTCTGGGAGCATTAGTGTTTCATAAATATATCTTGTTTGTCTGTGTCAAATATCCTTAATGCAGTCGTTACTTTTATAATCATTTAAGGGTTTTTTTCCATGTAGTTTCAATCTGACTTGTTATACAGATTCATGAAGATGCTAGCAGTGAAACTAACAATGTCAACATATTCCAGCACATTCAAAAAGGTATGTCAAACAATGTACAGTAAAACACAGTTATACCAAACCTCCAGGGTCAGCAAAATGGTTTGTTATAACCAAACTTTGTTATACAGTAAAACACAGTTATACCAAACCTCCAGAGACAGCAAAATGATTTGTTATAACCAAACTTTGTTATACAGTAAAACACAGTTATAGCAAACCTCCAGAGTCAGGAAAACAGTTTGTTATAACCAAACTTTGTTGTACAGTAAAACACAGTTATACTCCAGGGTCAGTGGAAAACAGTTTTTATAACAAACTTTGTTATAAGTAAAACACAGTTATAGCAAACTCTAGGGCCAGCGAGAAACAGTTCCTTATAACCAAACTTTATTAGACAGTAAAAAACAGTTATAGCGAACCTCCAGGGCCAGCGAAACACAGTTCCTTATAACCAAACTTTATTAGACAGTAAAAAACAGTTATAGCGAACCTCCAGGGCCAGCGAAACACAGTTCCTTATAACCAAACTTTATTAGACAGTAAAAAACAGTTATAGCGAACCTCCAGGGCCAGCGAAACACAGTTCCTTATAACCAAACCCCATTATGCAGTAAAACACAGTTATAGCGAACTCCACTAGGACCAGAGCCAGCGAGAAACAGTTCCTTATAACCAAACTTTATTATACAGTAAAAAACAGTTATAGCGAACCTCCAAGGCCAGCGAGAAACAGTTCGTTATAACCAAACTTCACTATACAGTAAAACACAGTTATAGCGAACCTCCAGGGCCAGCGAAACACAGTTCCTTATAACCAAACCCCATTATGCAGTAAAACACAGTTATAGCGAACCTCCAGGGCCAGCGAAACACAGTTCCTTATAACCAAACCCCATTATGCAGTAAAACACAGTTATAGCGAACCTCCAGGGCCAGCGAAACACAGTTCCTTATAACCAAACCCCATTATGCAGTAAAACACAGTTATAGCGAACCTCCAGGGCCAGCGAAACACAGTTCCTTATAACCAAACTTTAAATTACACAGTAAAGACACGTATAGCGAACCTCCAGGCCAGCGAAAAACAGTTTGTTATAACCAATCTTCATTATAAAGTAAAACACGTTATAGCGAACCTCCAGGGCCAGCGAAAACAGTTCGTATAACAAACTTCATTATACAGTAAAACACAGTTATAGCGAACCTCCAGGGCCAGCGAAAAACAGTTCTTATAACCAAACTTTTATAACAGTAAAACACAGTTTATAGCGCAACCAGGGAAAGAACTTCTTTATAACCAAATTTTATTATACAGTAAACCAATATGAAAGAGAACCTGCAGGGTCAGTAAAAAATGAATTGTTATACCCAAGCTTCGTTATATTCACTGGAATTTTCATTATTTTTCTCTCATGGGGGAATAGATATCGCTTTGCAGTAAGAGTGAATTTGCCATATGTGTGTTCATTATAAAGCTGTTTATACTGTATTCAGGTGATTCTGTGAATTATTACAGGGTTTCAGCACTGGCAGTGTTAGAAAATTCTTCATGGGTACAAAAGCTTCTCTTGGTTCGCTAACGTACATACGTGTCTGGCATGACAATTCTGGATCGGGGGAGGCTCAAAACTGGTATCTAAACAAAGTGGTAGTGGACGATCCTCAAACCAACACAAGGTATCAATCGCAGCAGATGTGTACTGATCAATGTTAAGTACTTGCTTTTATTAGGTGTGCTGTGTTCCATACCAATTGTTAGACCGTCCTTTACATATTAATTTTGACGATAGATTAATCTGTTTATCTGATGAAGATATAGGCTCTACAGTGGGTGACCGGTCAACAGGGGAAGCTTAATCCTCCTGATCCAACCTCTGGTGTGTTTAGAGGTTCATGTTTGCTCTGCTCATAGTCAGCAGTCTAATTAAAAATAAATGTTAGATCCGCTCACTTATACACAAACGAGCGAGTGTGTGAGCGGATCTAACAGCTAAACTTAATTACATTGAGTCAGTCAGTGAATGCATTCTTTGTAGGAATTTTAAGATTTTTAACCTCGTAATCTTCACTTTTTCTTGAATTAAAAAACACAA
>CAJDSM010017936.1:0-19108 GCA_903981925.1 Ostrea lurida
TATTAATACAAGGTGCATGGTGTCGGGTTTTGGTGTGCAAGTTGAAAGTTGTTCACATTTCATGAACAAAGGAAATGAATTGAAGAATTAAGCATACATAGTGATAGTTTAGAATTGCAATAGTTTATTTTGATGATTTAATGGAAGTTATGTGGTTTAATAAAAGTTATGCGGACTTACATATGAGGAAATTAAAATTTGCACTTCCAATCCACATGTGCACAAACAGGACATTTCTTCTTAAGTCCAGATGCAGAAAAATCATAATGGATCTGTTATTAATCTTGAAATCCCCGATGCACATGCTCAAAAGTGCTTAAATAGGAATTATTTTGTTATTAGAAATAGCACTGAAAGATTTTTGTTTGCTAAGATGTGAGGTGGGCACAATATGTATAGGATTGGTGGGTACCCTTGAGAAGTCTTGCTTGGTGCTAAAGTATGCAAACTTGCATTTATAAAAATGTATTTGCCCTTGATAATAGATGGATCTCGGGGCCTGTAATCGAACTGATTGGGTCCGATGTTCGAGACCCCATCCCCCAAAGCAACAATAAGGGTCCACCGTACTCTGCTCTCATACGCAAAGTTTACGAGCCGAAGAAATTCGCAACTTTCAAAACAACCCTCATTGTTTTAGTAAAAAATAAAAAAACACAAATGTTAATTTGCAATTTGTCTCCATTAAACTGTTTCATGACAAATATGCTTTATATCAAAGATTAGGGTGAAACGGTATACCGCGGTATCGGTTCTCTGATGTCAAAAATGGACGGTTCGGTTACAGTACAAAATACTTAAATTTTCGGTTCGAAACAGGTTAATTTTTTACTGGCGAACAGAGCTCGCTATTTTCCTATTCCGATTTAGATCGAGATTCAAACAGATACAAAATGGCGGAATCGAAAGGTGGAATGGACAATAACATCTACTATGTACGTGGTTGATAGTTGTCTGGGGTGACATGTAGCATCAATGTAAGCTTGAAAACTCCATTCCAATGAGTTCTGCTCCACTTGTATGGTGGGGAGAGAAGAGCAGTTCATATCCAATTCTCTCAAGTATGGCCGAGTACTTCCTGACCATACCAGCAACTTCTANCGAGTACTTCCTGGCCATACCAGCAACTTCTATTGCTTTGGGACGTTTGTTTTGGAAGCAGGAGACATCGTCAATGAGCAAAGGGCCATTTTCTCACCTGACAATGTAGAATTAATGATATTTTCTAAGTGTAACGTTGTAATCCCCAATGATCTTTGAGGATAAATCTCTTGTGATAATCAGGTAGATCTCCACACTAATTTAACTTGTCTATAGTCAGAGTTTATGAAAATGTTTTTGTATTTATTGTATTATTTTCTTGTTATTAAAACCTCTTTGTTTTGGAAGAATTGCTTTATTTTTAAAGTGAGTATCGTATTGAAAATAACCGTATTATAGTGAAATATCGCGATACGTATCATATCATGAGGTAGGCGTATCATTTCACCCCTATCAAAGATATTTATTTCCTGGAGTTACTTATTGCTTTATTAACCTTGACTGCTAAAGAAAAAATTCCACTTTCTATTTAATAATTTAACTTCCTTGAAAATATTTCCCAAAATTAATTCTAAAATAAAGCTATCTTCCATCTCAAGGGACTCGGCTCCAAGTCCAAAAATAGCGCAACAGCCCTGGGTCTAGGATTTTAGTATTCGGGGAAGGGCATGGAAAAATCTGATGGCAGGGGTTCATGGGGCTGCCTTAGGCTCTCGGTAGGTCGAGGGCAAAGCTCCCCGAACTTTTCCCTAGGAAGTTCCCATGTTTTTCTGCATTCGATTTCTGATAACCTGGCATAAAACTAATCAATTGTGTTTTGATACAAAAATAGATTTAATATCTTATTAGGCTTATTCATCCTTTTGACACCCCTACTCCTTTAAGTCCCCTGGACATTTTTCAACTCTCCAAAGTTAAGACCCCCCCCCCCCTATAGATACTGGTTATAGCTCCAATGCTTTGTGTATTTACTATGTTGTTTTGACAAATCAGTAATATGACCTGAGCTGGTTATATTAAATTGTAAAAGAAGGTATAACAATAATTCATTAATAATTTTATTTATCTTTTCTAAAAGTCAAAGTTTAACAGGAAAGATTTAAATAACTGTATGATATATGTGTTTTAAACTCACCTAGGTGAAATAATCAATTGTCACAAGTTGTGAGGATGTATCATAAATGAGAAAATTTGGGCTGACAAATAATGCCCTTCATGATATTATTTATGCCATGATTGAATCTCATCAGATACATTTTACAGAAAATAAACCATAACAAGTTTGAAGAAATATTGAATTACGAAAGATTCACAGGCACAATTTTTGAAACAGAATGTTAAAGATATGAAGTAAAGGTCAAGCCTGATGACCGGCCACAGTAGTTCAGTGGTTAGAGCGTTCACTTCACAACCGGGAGGTAGTGAGTTCGAGCCCCAATTGTGGCATGGCCGTATCAAACCTAAGAAGTGAAAATAGGCAGTGATTGCTCTGCTGCCAAACACTCGACATTTAGAAGCTAGAATCATGGGTCTTTGGAATATGACCTTCACAATGGAGGTCCCGTGTCACGGCAGGCGTTGGCACATTAAAGAACCCTCACTGCTATTGCCCTCAGAGCTAAGCATAGGTCTTAATTTTGTATTACTTCACCTACAACTGGTGACATCCCAGTATGAGTGAAAAATTTTCAATGGGACATAAAATAAACAAATAATCAATCTGATGTATTTTAATACCCAATTTTAAAAATCATTGATCCAAAGATCAAGGCAATAAATTAGACATTGAATCGGGCATTTAATGATATTTTGGGAAATCATTTCAGCCCTTGAAAAAATATGATATGCACCTTGTTTTAGGTAATTACTTTCAGTCACTCTTAGTCTATGTAGGGGGAAAAAAAAAGACATCTCTATCAGTCTTCATGAAAACTTGGCATGAGCCATACCGGCTAGTTAATTAGATTTATAAGAACAGAGTTATGAAAATTTTACTAGCCTTTAAATAAAACATCCAAACTAAATTCATCAGGATGAATATAAAACATGTAGGGATACTTTAAAACATTGTAATAATTGATAATCACAAATCAGACTCAAATGCTGAATAGATGTTGAAAATGTTTTGAATCCAATCTATTTTTTTTCACTGTGACTAGCCAGACGGGCTAGTGCTGAGACGCTTTCTCTATGTAAGTCTTTAGACTTAAAACGTTAGGTATTGAGTTTTGAGGTAATGAAGATTGCTACATTGTAATTGTGTAAATTTATGATGTTACTTCCTCAATATACATATTCAAGTACTGCAACATTTCTTGAGATGCACTTGCTACTTTTACAATGATTTTTAATTGATTTTTATTTTCATAGAACACATCTAATGGAAAACTAAATCAGCATTTGGATAATGGTTATTTGAAAAGACATAATATGTTTGTGTTTGGTGATAATCATTTGAACAAAACATATTTTAAAAACTGACTATTTAATTTACATGCATGTACTTTTCAATTGTAAATAGATTAGATTTGAATTCTAGTGAAGGGCACATGATTGCTTTAAACTTTGAAAATTTTAAGCAGGGTGAAATTATTTTGATATTATTATGTAAATTGGGACCATTGCTCCTGGTTTCTAAGATCTTTATTGTTGAACAGCAAAAATTTTGTCTCATAAATTGGAGGCAGCGGGGAGGCGGGGGGGGGCTAAAATAACCATGTCTTCTCTGACAGAATTATAATGTCACTAAAGTACATATGCCCATTTATATGGAAAAATAACTAGAATTGTGTCTGCAGTGATTCTGTATTTGTGGCTTGTCAAATTGTCAATATTTCACTAAAATTCAGTCAAATTGGGGAAAAAATCAATTTTATCTTAATTATGATTTTAAAATCATATCAAACATTTTAATATTGCCTTTATTATGCACACCTTATATTTTTTAACCTTCTAAAATTTCCAATTATCCTGTAAATCATCATTCCCATATAAACTCTTTGTCAAATCTTATGTACATTATTCATATCGAATGTTTTTTTCAAATGCTTTTTCCTTTCCTGATTTTATTATTGGGAAAAATGCAAGCTAAAATTAGGGGGAAATTGGCATTTTTTGGGATGGGAAATGGTCGAAATACGGACTCCAAATTGGACTTAAAATCGCTGGTATGGCTAAAAATTTCACTTTTTAAATCATAATGAATAACTCCACAAGTTCCCATCCAATGGCAGGGATGTGATTTAGGATCCTCACTTTTGATCAAACCCAGAGCGTTTCACTTTTTTTAAAAAAAATTAGTAAATAGAGATTTCCTCCAAAAAATTTTGACCTCCGCATGCTACATAAATTCTTCTTTTATCCAGTATCTGTTGCCACCAGAATTTAATGGGGACTTCCTTACTGGCTTAGACCTAGACATTTGTGTACCAATTTTACAAACGATCTGGGCATTAGTTTTTGCATGAAGTTGCTAAATAGACAAATAAGAAATAAATAAAAGCCTTTAGGCCTAAAATAAAATGTGTTGAGTTTCTGCTAACCCGACCGATCCTAAATTATAGCCCCGATCCTAAACATTTTATTTGAATTTTTGAGGAAAAATCTTACTTTTATGGATAAGATATATTCCTAGTCCATGATTTCCATTTTAGTTATACTGTGTCAAGCATGTGATATATGTTTGTGACTTAAAACAAAACTTCAAAGTCTAAAATCATAGAAATTCTAAGTTAATGATTGATTGAATTATTTACTGTTTAACGTCCCACTCGAGAATATATTTCACTCATATGGAGACGTCTCCATTTTGCCGGTAAAGGGCTGCAAATTTAGGCCTATGCTCGGCACTCAGAGCCTTGGAGCAGGGAGGGATCTTTTTCGTGCCACTCACTCTGTGACACGGACCTCGGTTTTTTCAATCTCATCGAATGACCGCCCATTCAGTCACTCTTACACACGCAAGGGGATGCTGAGGCCTATTCTAACCTGGACCCCACGGGTTTAGTTAAGATAATAAATTATAATGATCAGTAGGTGTAAGATGACTTTATTGTTGGAGTTTATTAATGTAATGTGTTCGCCTACTAATGTAATGTGTTCGCCTATTTGAAAATAAAATAAAATTTATTTCCTACCTACCTACCACTAATTTTTTCTGGTATGTTAAGACGGAAACACAACTATTTTTATTTTTGGTCTTATAGCCTTTTTGGCAGAAGAATTATGGAAGTGTTTCAAGAATTTTTTTCTTTTAGACTCCTGAAATTGTATTCAGTTACTAGTAGAATACTCAGAAATGTATGAAGCAAATGTTTCTCATGATTACTGAATTTAAAAGGACTTCTACTATTTTCATTTTTTTTTGCTTGATTTTTATTTGTAGCTTCTAAGTAAACACGGTGCTGAGGCAGATCGACACTTGTTTCGCTGCCTTTTTTCTCATGTAGACTTCAGCGGTGATGGTAGAAGCAGTGGAAAAGATTTTCATCAGGTTTGTTCCACCAGCTCTTTGTACGACTGTACCAGAAGTGAACTTCCCTTTTCCTGATTATCAGACTGAACAAATTGTTTTTAACATCTTTGTTTTATTTTCAGACACAGTTTTTGATACAGGAATTTGGAAATCTACTTGGAAAACCAAATTTAGTATCAACTCTGTGTTACGCAATTGACAACCCTCTTCATCATCAAAAGGTAAATACAGTGTTGTTTATTGCATGTATGTTTCTGTATATATCAATAGCTTCTGAGACTTACTTTCATTTTGAGCTTTAAAGATCGGAAAATATTCCATTATTCTACCATAACGGATAGTATGGTCAGTGTCTGTTCTGAAGGTTGCCACATTTTCTCAGCTGCAGTGCAAATGTTGTTGACATAAGAAATGAATCTTATATATGCGAAGCGCATTGATGAAAAGTTTTACCGTCTAAAAACTCAGTGATAACCTGCATATCACCCGACAAAATATAAGATTTATTTCTTATCATTTAATTTTATATTACAACAACAAAATAATGTTCATTATACTTTAGTTGTTGTTCAGGTACGTGATAGAAAAATCACCTCAATTCTTAAAAGGTGTTTAACCAATGAGAATCAGCGCTAGGTGATCACGTGAAATAAAATTAAATGATAAATCTGTCAGATTGTTCTATAAACTAAGGAGGACTAAAGAGGAGTCTTAGAAATATAATGGTCGAATATGTTTAATAGAGGTGCACTTATTTTCTGACGCATTAACTGTGAAACGTCTATATTGTCAATCTATAATTGTTAGTCATCAGCATGCATTGATATATATATATCATACTCCTGCTTAATGTGATAGAGAAAAGGATCTTGTGCATGTGGCATTGGATATCAGATTGAGTCTTGATACAATAACAGCTTACTCAGTTACACTGCTGTATGAACATTTTGTTATAGATAAGATTTCATTAAAAATCATTGCAAAGAACACAATTTAGACTAAGGTATACCCGTACCCTGATGAATGCCTCCTAATATGAATGAGATTGAAATAATTATCACACCTGTATGTCCTAGTTATTAGGACAGGAGTGACAGTATATTTAGTATCAGACATTACAGTGTTAGCGGAGACAAAGTTGCTTTTAATGCATGGGAAACATGGAAAGCTGGCTGTGTGGTTTAGCAAGGGTTTTCTCTTTTCTTCTCTGGCATGAATGGCAGCTTTTGAATTATGGGGTAATTTCTGCAAATGATGAAAAAAAAAAAAAAAATTGCTCCATTGAACAATTGTGATGGAGTATGTCTTGTCCTTTAATATGCCTTGTACATTTTCTGACTTTGCCTGTTGTAGAGTTTGAAACCATCATCACAGCTCTTTGCTCAAGTCAGTCGTGTGTTGAAGCTAACTCGAGTTCAAGAGGTGGTATTTGGACTAGCTCTACTTAACTCGTCCAACTCTGAAACAAGGAACTATTCTGCCCAGTTTGTCAAACAAAAGTTGCCTGATCTCATCAAATCCTATCTTGATGCAGGTTTGTACCTTCAGTTGGCAAATTTTATCATCTGTCAGTTGAAGCATGTTCATTTTTGTGTTGCTCTTTTTTTTCTACTATGATGTGTGGAATGCTGATACTTATGTAAAATGATGTTGTTTCTTAATTAGCATGTAGTGAATGGATTTCTGGAAGTATGATCTGGGATTGTATAGATGAATTGATATAAACACTGTTCTTGTTCGAGTTTCTTTGAAACAGAGAGCCGAGAAATGATTTGTTTTGTAATGATTGACGATTATTTTGATTAACAGACAGTAGCTTAAAACAGGAAGGAGGTTTGCAAGACGCTCCCATTGAAGTCATTCATCTTTTATTAACAAGCCTTTTTAAATGTAAAGACAACTTTGGCATTGGAACAGAACAGAAAGACGTTTTTATCGGAACTCTAAAGAAAGGTAAAAACCATTGAGAAATCATAACCATAGCAACAAACTTGTTTAAATAAAATGGTAGTGTTTGTGTCGCAGTTTCTAATTGCCTGTTGTTTGTCTTGCAGACTTTCCTTTTGAGAGGGTCCTTGTTTTGGGGCCATTGCTATACCCAGACCGCAGAGGACTTATTCGTCGAGAAATTAGCAGACCATCCACCATGCCTAAATCTGCAGTAGTGTTGCCAAAGGACAAAATTTAATTAGAGAATCATAAATTACACCTAAATTGTGCTATTTGGTACATCAAATTACAGATACATCATGAATTTTTTTTTTTTGTAGCTGGATGCCTTTTGGCTGAGATGATACATGAGGCTGGGTACAGTTGTACCTCAAGGTGAGGATTTTTTTTTTTAATTTACATCAGTATATATTGTTAATATGCTTTCAGAAAAGTTATCAGAAGGTGAGTTTTTTCTTGTGGAAATATTTCTGTTACCAGTATGATGTGTCACATAGTCTGGTTGCGCTTAAACGGCTTCTCATAATTTCAAATTAATTGTGACGACATTGGTATTTCTCTATTACTATTGCTGAAGTTTTATTGTGTTGTTTCTTCGTTGAAGCAAAACTGACTTTCTTTTCTTGAACTACTACTGCATGCCAAATCACCGAAACTTGGGGCAGCATTGGTTGGTCCTGAAAAAAATTTATTTTATTTTCGGAGTAATTGGCTTTAAAACTGTAACAGTCTGTATGAGCTGTCATCAATCCTATTCAAGAGGATTGTTGTCGCCTCTGATTTACAGAAGGTGCTTCTCTAGGATTATGATATGTTGAGTTCCCCGTCTTGGTATGAATTTATTTGCAGAATACATATGTCATGATCAAAGAACTCTTGATTGCTCTTTTAGCATTGAAGAATGTCGTGGAAGTCTGATGCAGTTTGGCATAAGGGAAATCACCCCATCCTCCATAGCAAAAGTTCTAGGAATGATGGCGAGAACCCCAACAGGATTGGATGGACAAGGCATGCAGCATGTAAGGATTTGATATGCTAATAACATAAAATTAGGACATTTATAAAATTACAAATTTGTTGAATATTTTACATTACTAAAGATAATCCTTTTGTTTAATCGATAAACTATCTTTTTATTTGTAGTCGAGCTTGGCTCCAGGGTCAGGTTGGGGTGACATGATGGACAAGGGTGATAAACCTGGATTTAACACTTGGAATGTGGAAGTCTTTGTTTTAGTCATACAAGATCTGGTATGCTTCAATATAATCTTTTCTCCCCCCCACACACACACACACAAAATAATTGCACAGGCTTAGGCCAAAAAATAATAATAATAACTGTGTAGTAAATAGGATAAGTGGGCAATATTTTTTTTTTTTTAATTATACATGGAAAAGATCTGTAACTCCTGTGGATATTTGATGGTGAATTAAAAATGTGCAAGATATTGAAATATCTGTAAATGTCAATAAAAACTATGATGCCTTAAATTTTCTGGTGTCATCAATATTTTGGGGTAACCAAAGGCGGATGATTTAATATCGGTAATTGAATCACAAGCTTTAAAAAATTCGGGTTTGAGATTGAAAAGTAGGAGAGAACAGGAACCACACAATTTTTTTTTACTCTTTGACTATTTTTTAATGAATTGCTTTGTTGAAATAGTATTTAACACCATGGAGTCTTTAATACTGAATTATATACTCTGTTGTAGGCCCCACATTTCAACTGGCGAGAGGTTGTTGGAGAGTTAGACCACTCCACTTTCCTCGTAGTGAACAAAAGGGGGCTAAGACTGCTACTTCTGGGATTAAATCGGGGCCTTCAGGATATGTTGTTCCCCGTAGAGTACATCTACCGGCCGTGGAAAAACACTGAGGGACAGGTTAGTATGAGTAAACCATGCTAACAGAATTGTCAAGTTTTAAGATGACAATGTAGACAGTAGTCTAAAGAGCTGTGTTTTTATGTTTTTGTTTTTTGTAGCTGTCCTTCATTGTCCAGTCTCTGAGGAATCCTGATGTGTTCTGTTTTGCGGACTACCCTTGTCATACTGTGGTGATAGACATCCTAAAATCGGCGCCAGATGATGATAACAGAGAAATAGTCACATGGTAGGTGGCTTGGTTTAAAGTGATATTTTTATCAACAGTTATACCTTTTTGTTGATTTATTCAATGCAGTGGATAACTGAAATTTTAGAAGTTGAATGGACACACAAGTTTGTACTGGTGTAGAGGGCAGACTAATGTTTTTGCTCGCGTTGTAGGAAATCCTTGGACTTGGTGGAAACCTTATTGAGACTGTCGGACTCTGGACACTACCAGACGGTATCAGAACTGTTTAAAATCCCTGTACAAAACTGCCCAGATATGCTGGTGCTGGCACTTCTGCAAATTTCGGTGAGAATATTATTTTTTATTGTTCTGTGTAATTATCAAATGTACTAATCAAACAGCTATTTGAAATTTTCTTCTCAGAAGTTCCATGTTACTTCATTCTTAACACAATGTGTAACAAGATTTTCAATGGCTCTTGATGGGTTGTGAAATTTCTGTTTTAAATATGTATGTATGTGTCCCCTTTGAAGTAATTTATACTCTGTAAAACAAGACACAAAAATGGAACTTTCTTACAATAATTTCAGCCCACCTGGAACACGCTTAAGCAGGAGTTAATATCAACCCTAATGCCGATCTTTCTTGGAAATCATTCCAATTCTGCGGTGGTCCTCCACTACGCCTGGCACTGCCAGGGTCACTCCAGCACAATCCGTACCCTCATCATGCACTCCATGGCAGAGTGGTACATGCGGGGGGAGCAACACGACCAGGGCAGGCTCTCCAGGATACTAGATGTTGCACAGGACTTAAAGGTAAGGGCACAGCATAAATAGATATTAAGTATAATGCAAAACTGATAAAGGCGAACTGAATACGGAGTATTTTTCCCTTTCTTTCGAGAGTCATTGTGACTATCTTAATCAGCAGAAGTGCACCACTCGTATGTACAATTGTACATGTGATTTTAAACATGACAGCACACTTTGCATCTTTATTGTCTGAATCTTACAATATTTTAGGTTCATGAAATAAGAATGAAAAACGGTCTAGAATGGACAGTATGATCTTGAATAATGAATGAGAAATTTGTGACAATTATAATTACTTGGCTATTTTATAAGTATCAAAGTGATTTTTTTTTTTTTTTACATAGGCATTGTCAATGCTGCTGAATGCCACACCTTTTGCCTTTGTGATTGACCTGGCTTGTTTGGCCTCCAGAAGAGAATACCTGAAGTTAGACAAATGGCTCTCTGACAAAATCAGAGAACATGGGGTAATGATTAATCACTATGTATTATGTTGTACTTGTAGGTACTTAAGAGTATTGTATTATACTTGTAGGTAATTTAGAAGAAGCTAGCTATTTGCAAAATTTACTTTCACTTTACATAAAAAAAGACTTGAGGAGTAACTCAAGATTCAGGAAACTTGTTTCTTGTAAGACCTCAAGGAACTGCCTGAAGGATATTTTGTTGAGAATTTGAAGCATTGTTGAGTTTCAGTTACAGGGCTATGGTATGTTTTATAGGAACCCTTTATCCAGACCTGTGTAAATTTCCTCAAGCGTAGATGTCCCCAGCTGATGGGCGGACTCTCCAAGGATGAGAACCAGCCGCAGATGAAGAGCCAGATGTTGCCCACGGAAACCATAGCCACCATGTTGTCCTGTCTCCAGCAGTGTGTTAGGTAAGGCCGTGTAACAGTCATCATAGGATTGTGTAACTTATCACCTGACAGTATCGGACAGTAATTCTTCATCCTTTGATTCGTTTCAGGATTATTAGTCTCAGAAGGTAGTACGTATTTTAGTTCTGGAGGTTTATGGGTGAACAATTGTCATGGAAGTTGATTCAAGATGCTAACAATCGTTTTTAAAATATTGGCTCATCTCACGTCATATGTTGACAAAATTGCTTGTGTTACCTGCATGGCACATCTAGAATTTTTTTTTTTAGAGTAAGGAAAATATTAATTGCCATAAGGATGGATTCACTGCCTGTCAGTGGTTTCATTTTAGTGTATATTGTGTATATCTTACAGTCAAGTGTCACAGGAGTTGTCGGAGGCCATTTTGACAATGGTAGCGAATGCAACAATGCTCATAAATAAAGCAAGGCAGGCTCCACCAGGGGTGGTTGGACCCGGACCCAAAGCAATGCCCACAATTCCACCACCCCCCAGCAATCCAGTAAGTCACAGCCAAAGGCTGGCCTTCAACTGATATTTACTAGTTGTATGAAGTTGGGTTTGCAAATAATAGATGTTCAGGATTGTCTATGATTATAAAATAGCAAGTTCAAATGATTAAATCAGTCAAAAAAAGAATTATACATAGATGTACATATTCATGCTGTTATCAAGACTTTTTAAAAAAAAAAACCCAATATTTGTATAGTAGTGAACTAATTTGGTCCACTAGAATTACTTGCATAAATTTGAAAACGAAATTTGGTATATTTTTATGAAGTTGTAAACATTTTTGAAAGTTTTCATGAAAACGTGCACACATTTTCTTCATTGAGTTTCTCAATGTTATAAAATTAAAATCATGCACTGAAAGAGATGGAGTTCACTTTCATGACTGAGTGCCAAATTTTGCTTCAACCCTTCTCTAATCCTTTATCTCCCAATCTTCTCTATAGATGGATATGGGTGAGAATAACACGCTTGGCATTCCGAAGTCCTGGACGATGAGTGCTGTGGGGAATTCTGGGTATCCCCAGAGTCTGGCGGCTCCCCTGACGTCTACCACTACCCCGGGGTCCCCAGCCAAACCAGGGTTCCAGCAGATCTCGCAGCCCACGTCTGTGCCCGGGCTGCAGGGGATTTCTTCACAACTTCAGTGTAAGCTGGGCAAATCTATGTAACTGAAAAATCTAACAGGGATGTGATTTGTCCTCTTTTTAGAGGAAATTCTGAAATTTACTCAATTTTTGAAAAAATGAAATGCTTTGGATTTGATCAAAAGTTTTAGAAATGATATTTTTCCAGGTAGGGTGAAGTATTTTCCTCCCTTTTTGACCATTTTTTTCTGATTTCTGAGGAACTTAAATCATCCCAGGTGTAATATTGGGACTTTTCCTCCATGTATTTTGGTAAATTGTGTATTGCAGTTGATTTGTTTGGTTAATCTATGTTTAAATGTTCTGCACATCTAATTCTACTTTTGTGCATACTAAGGTATTCTGATTTTTACTCCATATTTTTTTTCTTCAGCTCTGTCAATTCAAAATCCATTAGCACCTCCAAGAAATCCAGGAATGAGCACATTAGTTGGACAAGCCATGATGAAACCGGGAGCTCCTCAGGGGGCTCCCCCCCAGCCCCAGCCTAATCCAGCTACCCTGGGCCAGCAGCAGCAAGCATTGAATCCCCAGGCTGTCGTCAGACCAAGTCAGTCTATTTTTATGATGCATTGTATACACTAAAATAATATGGAACATGGAAGGGTGGGGGGGGGAGTTAAATCCATGAGACTACTGAGTGTGAAGTCAAAGGTTTTTTTCCCCCACAAAGATAAGTGACTCAAGATGGCTTGAAATCAAATCTCAGATCGAAGTTCTTGATTAAGCCCGACACCCCCATTTTTTTTAATTTTTTTTTTATTAATTTCAGAAAGCATTCATCATCATGCAAACATGTTCTCATCACATTCGCGACTGTTAAGATTGGAGCAAGATAGCAATAGGCAGAGTGGTCACTTGGTTTCTCTTGTATTACATACACTGTAGACACTTTGTCTCGAGTCACATATTTGATTTAAATATTGTGCAGTCAGTTATTTGACTTTTGTTGTGTTATTCATGGACTTTGATTTTAATCATTTGGAAATCCTAATTGTAAGATTTCCTTAATGTTGCATTGACTGTGAATCTTAGAGGTGTATACTGCAGCATGTTTTGCCACTCGTTTTTATTTGTATTTTCTATGTGTGTTCAGTAGGCCCAGACAACTTGGAGACAGTTTTTTATTGTATTTCTACTGTGTGTTCAGTAGGCCAGGACAACTGGAGACATATCCAGCATATTCCCCGATATTCAGCAGCAGTTTCCAAAGAGGGGTAGGATAAGCCAAATTCGTACAGTTCCAAGGATTATACCAGCCGCCAACCCCCACGATGTGTCCATAGACGAAGTTCTGGACATGCTCTAGATTCAAGATTCTCCAGACAAAAAAGAAAGGTTAACACACCCACATTATACGAATACTTCAGAAAAGAAATGTTACACACCCAAAGTATAGGATAACTTCAGAAAGTGATGGGTAAAAGTTGTATATTTAAGCAGGACAACATGAATGTCACATCATTAGGATTAAAAAAACAAACATGTATTATGACAAGACACGAGAATTAAAAAGAAAAGTTTGAAATAAGGTTTTTTGTGAGAAATGCGAAAAGTAGAATAAATGTAAAATGCTTTCGGTCTGAAATGAAAAGTAGAATAAGTATTGATTGGTCCTTTTGGTCTGAAAAGAAAAGCAGAATAAATAGATGTACGTTTTGGTTTAAAGTGTTCAGTAATGCTGTTATTTGTGTTTGTAGATGTGTATAGTGTATTGTTGGAGGACTTGTTTGAGGATTACAGATTTTTTCCTCAGTATCCTGGGAGAGAGGAGTTACACACAACAAGCCGTTTTATATTCGGAGGATCATTGGAAAAAGGATTGGCAACGTTATGATCTCTTTTCTTTCTCTGTGTAACATAGTATTTGATGTTCTTAGTCCTGTGTGAATCAGATGTTAGATTTTTTGTTTTCATAATCTGTCTTTGGGTTTTCTAATTATGTTGTGAGGATTTTTAAAGAGTGTGCTTGTTGCGCGTTTGTAAAGATTGTTCGATCCAAAGTAAATGTGAAGTTTGATGTCTTTTTTATTCTGAATGATTTCTTGTCTTACTGTAGGTTCCTAAATATCCGCAAAGAATATATTAATTACATAATTTTCGCCAAGAAGATTACTCACAAAATGAAAATCACTTGCTTTCCTTTTGGTGGTCACTAAAATACATTTGCAGATCACTCACGAGTCCATAACTTGATCTAAGTCATTTCAAGATATTAAGTACTTTTGTAAAATAAGGATCTACAGTATATGTTGCATGGAAGAACTTTGAAATACAGTCCATAATTTTTTCCCCCAGGTATATGGCATTAGGAATTGCCCTTCGATACGTGTTGGAGGCATTGA
Organism: Ostrea lurida; assembly: GCA_903981925.1. Classification (NCBI taxonomy): domain Eukaryota; kingdom Metazoa; phylum Mollusca; class Bivalvia; order Ostreida; family Ostreidae; genus Ostrea; species Ostrea lurida. Next base: position 14,721 of record CAJDSM010017936.1, read on the forward strand.
AGAAGCAACACAATTCCAAAATGTATTTCTTTGGAATTGCAGCATTAGACAGATTTAAAACGAGGTAATATATGTGTTTCAAATGCAGGAAATGGATTTAGACATTAAAACAGTAAATGGATTTGAAAGTGTTAGAATTTTGAGGGGTTCGTTAATGTAAATCAAACTTATATCTTACAGATTAAAAGACTACCCCCAGTATTGTCAGCACCTCGCATCTATTCCCCATTTTCACCAGTTTCCACAACATCTCATTGAGGTAAGACGTGTTTGTACTTGACTTTCTAATGTACTCTCAATAAACACAGAGAGTGGGTTGTGGTAACCAGTTGTGTGTAAATGCACTGCATATCACTCATTCATTCATGTGTACATAAATAAAACAATCCTTTAATGAACAAGCTCAAGCTTACAATGAATTCATGCTTCTTGCAAAGTGATATTCCCTATGAGAGGAAAATGAAAACTATACAAGCTGTAACAAAGTTTTGGTCATAATGAACTGCTTTTCACTGACCCTGGAGGTTTGCTATAACCATTTTTTACTGTATATTGTTAAGGTCACTTTGACAATAACAATAAGGCTCTTTTAAATAATTAGGAAACATCTATCTGTAGTGATGACATTATTGAACATTCATAAGAATTATGTCTTGCTGAGAAATGCAATAATGGCATTTTTTAGAAATATGAATTTGTGAAGGAAAATTCATTTACCCTAGTATGCATTCTCATTTGAATGTTTCCATTACATTGAAAATCAGATAGTTAAAACCTCTTTTTATGTGAAGTAATTGGTTTCTTGCTTGCAGTTTGTGAAATACGGCGCCAGCCCAGGAACCCCCCAGCAGCCTGCCTCCTCCCGCAGTACCACCATGGGAGTCTGGGTCTCACTGGGTTACATAAGGACCCTAGTATGATGCACCCACGGACCCACCTCCAGTGTCGCAGATTAGTCACGAGGAATTCCCACAACACTGTATCTAAATTACTCCAATCTCTCAGCCCAGCCTGCAGCCAAAGCCTTACCAAAGGTAGCCGTGTAAGTTTTGTGTTGTCAGACAGAAAGGAGAAATTGACCTGTCAGATTAACTGTTTTTCTAATTGTTTGTTTGTGTACATAGAGATCTTGATGTCAGCAATAGGAACCTGTTATTCTTTGGAGGTTAACTAATGTTTGTTTTAATTTGTAGCCTCCATTCGAGAGGAACCTGTTGTTCTTGGAGGTTAACTAATTTTGTTTTAATTTTGTAGCCCTCCATGCGAGAGAACCTGTTGTTCTGTGGAGGTTAACTAAGTTTGTTTAATTTTGTAGCCCTCCATTCTAAGAAATGACTGTTATAATGTTCAAGTTTACCGGAGATTGAACTGATGTTGCCATTTGCAAACATATAATCCGCGTAGCGATTATATTATGTTTTGCAAATAGGCAACATTGGTTCAATCTCCGGTAAACCTGAAAATATAACAGTCATTTCTTATAATAATTCCGACTATTTTGAAGTCATAAACTTGATTTCGAAGCTCTGAATAACAAAATAAATTCAAAGTTCATGTCGTAGGAATTTAGCTTCAACTGACGTCACAATAAGGAATCGATATATTGTCTCAATCGGAACATCACACGGCTCTCCGGAAAAACCGAGTGATGTTCCGATTACATTTGTCGTGTGACGTATAGAATTGTGACGTACGAAGTTCAGTTTATACAGTATGAACCATAAAATTAGGGTTACACGGATATAACCTGAAAAATGTAATAGAAACAGATAGGGAGACCGTGTGCAAAATTTAATTATACAGATGAACCTGTTTTGTCTGTGGGGGTTAACTAAGTTGTGTTTAATTTGTAGCCCTCCATTGCGAGAGGAACCTGTTGTTTCTGTGGGGGTTAACTAATGTTTGTTTTAATTTTGTAGCCCTCCATTACGAGAATGAACCTGTTGTTCGTGGGGGTTAACTAATGTTTGTTTTAATTTTGTAGCCCTCATACGAGATGAACCTGTTGTTCTTGTGGGGTTAACTAATGTTGTTTAATTTTGTAGCCCTCTCATTGCGAGAGGAACTGTTGTTCTGGGAGGTTAACTAATGTTTGTTTTAATTTGTAGCCCTCCATTACGAGAGGAACCTGTTGTTCTGTGGAGGTTAACTAATGTTTGTTTTAATTTGTAGCCCTCCATTACGAGATGAACCTGTTGTTCTGTGTGGGTTAACTAATGTTTGTTTTAATTTTGTGCCCTCCATTGCGAGAGGAAACTGTTGGTTCTGTGGGGGTTAACTAATGTTTGTTTTTAATTTTGTAGCCCTCCATTACGAGATGAACCTGTTGTTCTGTGGGGTTAACTAATGTTTGTTTGTAATTTGTAGCCCTCCATTGCGAGAGGACCTGTTGTTTCTGTGGGGGTTAACTAAGTTGTTTAATTTTGTAGCCCTCCATTGCGAGAGAACTGTTGTTCTGTGGGGGTTAACTAATGTTTGTTTTAATTTTGTAGCCCTCCATTACGAGATGAACTGTTGTTCTGTGGGTTAACTAATGTTGTTTTAATTTTGTAGCCTCCATTACGAGATGAACCTGTTGTTCTTGTGAGGTTAACTAATGTTTGTATTAATTTTGTAGCCCTCCATTACGAGATGAACCTGTTGTTCTGTGGGTTAACTAATGTTTGTTTTAATTTTGTAGCCCTCCATTACGAGATGAACCTGTTGTTCTGTGAGGTTAACTATGTTGTTTTAATTTTGCAGCCCTCCATTACGAGATGAACCTTTGTTCTGTGGGGGTAATCTATGTTGTTTTAATTTTGTAGCCCTCCATTGCGAGTGCGACGAATATCGACACGCTGCTAGCGGGACAGGGGAAGGAGGAATTCTCTGTTCCCCCGGAGACAGTCCAGGACAAGGTCTTCTTCATCTTCAACAACCTTTCTCTGGCCAACATGGTGCAGAAGGTAACGTCTCATGTACTGTCCTGACTCCTCATAACACTGGAAACTCTTTAAACATTTCTGTAAACATATTATATTTTAACACATGATATTGTGCGAAAATTTGATTTTCTAACATTTGATGCAGATATATTTAGATAGATAGATTTATAGCGGATATTCACTCCCCTTTTTCCCATACTCTTGATGGCGTTTTACTTGATTTAGCAGAAATAGTCTTTTGCCAAAATCGCTGAATCAGATCCACAGTAAAATATAATACGTTTACAGTAGTGCCTGTGTTTTGTTTCCCGTTTCTTTGTGTTGATTTGCTGACGTTTACATCATGTTGATTGGTTTTGTTTCTACAAGTAATACCAGCATTGTGATTTTAAACTGATCCATGAATAACTTTGTGTTATTACTTATCCACACAGGCAGAAGAGTTTAAGAAGGAGGTGACAGAGGAGTACCTGCCGTGGGCCGCTCAGTACTTGGTGATGAAGAGGGCCAGCATTGAACCAAACTTTCACACATTGTATGCTAATTTTGTGGATGCCTTGAATCTCTCAAAACTGGCAACTATGGTGACAAGAGGAGACTTTCAGAAATATCAGGGTTAGACTCAATGTTCAATGAATGTCAGAAAATCAGGGTAGTACTCGATGTTCATGATGTCAGAAATATCACGGTTAGTACTCAATGTTCAAATGAGTGAGATATCAGGGTTAGTACTCATGTTCAATGATGTCAGAAATATCAGGGTTAGTACTCGACGTTTAATGATAGAGAAATTTACTGCTAGACTATCCAGGCCACTGTCCAATGTTCATCTACCTCCACACGACTACCCTTACAGTCCCTCCTAGTTTTTCTTGCAATTTCTTGCTCTCAGAAAACTCAGTGAGAGACATTGACCCCTCGCATGAATGGAGGTATGTTGGGTTAGGTCCATTAGTAGAGCACTGGACCGTCATGCTAGAGGTCCTGTGTTCAATCCCAGCAGAGTTAAATAATGAGGTTTTTTTTTTATAGTACAGTGTTTTTTTGGTCAAAAATTTATTCCTCAATTTGAAATTGATTGGATTGGTGCAGTTAACAAAGTCAGTAGCACTTACACTGGTTATTGTAATTTGATTTGTAAAATTATGTTTTTATATCTATTTATAGGTATTGTTAAGAAGTGACAAAGGTGATGCCAATTTCTCGGACAGAACACTGCTGAAGAACTTGGGACATTGGCTGGGAATGTTAACACTGGCCAAAAATAAACCCATCCTTCAAATAGTAAGTCTCTTCAAGGACATTGCTCCTGTCGTTCTTGTGTGTTTATTGTGGAGCAATACATGCAGAGTGAATATTTGGTTGTGATTTTTTGCAGGACATAGATTTGAAAGGCCTACTGTATGAGGCGTACCATAAAAGTAACAGGGAGCTCCTCTATGTCGTGCCATTTACTGCCAAAGT
>CAJDSM010017950.1:0-10335 GCA_903981925.1 Ostrea lurida
CACATAATCCAAACAGAAGCAAATGTCCGTGCAGTCCATTTGTCATATTGATTCCTCGTTGAAAATCAAACAAAAATACATTATACAGACGCCATTCAACAACCGAGTATTCCACCGCCATGATACTTGGCTCATCGGCCTATGAAAACCCCAATGCGTTCGTCAGCATCTAACAATATCATGTCGGATTTCTTATAACTCTCTCAATCTTTCCATAAGCTATACAACGTAGATTCTTAAACGAAAAGTTACTATTGCACATGTACAAATCAATTTTTTTTTCAAGAACACTTTAGACGATCATTCCTCACGATGAATTAATTTATTAAAGACTAGACTATTTGACATTATAGACAGCTAGCTGTGTGCTTCAACTGAAATGAAGAAGGAAAAGTTCATTTCAGTCATTCTACAAATTACTTTGTTAAACTACACACTGATTCTAAACATTAGTACTTTGAAATTGATATTGAAACGATGCTGTGGTTCTCTCATTGACAATATCTTTGTAGTCTTTGGTGATCAGGTCTTCCTACAGTCTGTTGGAATTCCCATGGACACAAATTGCGCTCCTTTGTTAGCTGACCTGTTTTTCATATTATATGAGGCAGAATCTATTAAAATGCTTCCACATGAAAAGAAAAAAAATCTCTAGCCGTGGTCTTTAATTCACATTAAGGTATATTGATGAAGTTTTATTTATTAATAATAATCATTTTCATTTTTATGTCGATTCGATACATCTCAGTGAACTAGAAATAAAAGACAACATAAATTCTGCTTCGTATTTAGATATATTGAACATCGACATAGATGGCAAACTAACAACTTAACTTTATGACTAACGGTATTATTTCTGCTCCATCATCAACTTCCCATATTTATGTACCAACATATTCCAACATCGCCTGCAGATGGTGTTTATGTCCATCAAATGATTCAAGACCCGTGGTGGCCCGGGTTAGAATAGGTCACCATTAATACCCTTGCGTGTCGTAAGAGGCGACTATATGGGGCCGTCCTTCGGATGAGACCGGAAAAATCGAGGTCCCGTGTCACAGCAGGTGTGGCACGAAAAAGATCCCTCCCTGCTCCAAGGCCCTGAGTGCCGAGCATAGGCCTAATTTTTACAGCCCTTCACGGCAATGGCATCTTCGCAAGCCAAGTGTCCGATTCGCTTACTGTCATCTCCCCCTTGGCAGATTTAGTCGCGACTGAATTGCCATCTCTAACGGACAATGCGAGTTATCGCTCTTGCGGAAACAAAAGCTAGGCAATCAGATTCTAGTCTGTGTGTATGTTTGCAAACTGGAGTTGACGGATGACAGTGAAAAGACATTGAAGAAAAAATTGGTATACAAAACCAAGTAGATGGCATCAAAGCGGTTTGTGAAACTCAAACCGAACAGGTATGAATGGCGCGATTTGATTGGATGCCTTGGGAAGTCAAAGCGCGATATTGAAACTCGCCTAAATCTGCCAAGGGGGAGATGACAGTAAGCGAATCGGACACTTGGCTTGAGAAGATGCGGAAATGGTGACGTCTCCATATGAGTGAAATATTCTCGAGTGGGACGTAAAACGGTGAATAATCAATCAACTGATTCAATACGCAAGTACTTGTTCTGCGTATGATAAGATTATAAATTGAGGCAGGCAATTGACAAACAAGATGATATATATTGCTGCGGTTTGATCAGTCCACACTCGCAAATTTTATGGTCGTGAAAATGATCTACTTTGCCAATACAACCTGTCATTAGGTCAATTGCTGAATGGCGTGTTTCATACAAATTGTTTGGCCGTTCTTTATACTCTGATGTTGACTACGGATTACTCCGCGTTTACCTAATCAATATGAAAGGTTCAAGGGGTGTGATCGGCCTACAGGGGATGCTTACTCCTCCATGGCACCTGATCCCACCAATGGTATAACTAGGTCCGTGTTAGCCCAATTCTTAATTTGTATTCCGTTTAGGACTTACGAAATTGACCACTGTCCGTAATCGCCACCTTTAGATTACAAAAATTCTATTAGGAATGAAATTACCAACTATTATTCACTATGTACAGCAGCAAGTGGATAAAATGACACAGGCCATTTACAAATGGCTTCCAACAGTATTTTTTAACTTTGTATGTACCTCGTATTTAGTACGCATTAATCTGTGTTATTAATGTCCATGACTATATGCCGACATAGTAATTCTCTCTCTCTCTCTCTCTCTCTCTCTCTCTCTCTCTCTCTCTCTCTCTCTCTCTCTCTCTCTCTCTCTCTCTCTCTCTCTCTCTCTCTCTCTCTCTCTCTCTCTCTCTCTCATCAAATCCAACATATATGCATGCACCGAGATATGCCCTTCTGATTTTAAATCACATACAAAGAGGTTTTCTTTTGACTTCAAAGTACTAAGAGTATTTGCTGGACTTTCAGTAAATAAAAATAATCAGAATTCATCGCCAAATATTTCACATATTTGTCCCTCGTCTTCAGAATAAAAATCTGGCTTTCTCATTGCGTGAAAACACGAAACATCAAATAGGAATAAACCATGTAGTGTCTGTATCAACTGAATTTCTCCGTGACCAATATCTATAGGAGGTCTTCTGTACTCTGAATACTGAGTGGGAACAGCGTACACTTCAACCAGGTGAGGAAGACGATGAAAAATGAAAATGAGCTTCTGTTTTAAAAAGTACATACAAAATACATACATGTATGTAAGGGAACAGAAGAAAAGTTTTATTACAATGAAAGCGCCAGTCTCATTACTTATTGAATTTGTATAACAAATCGAACTTGATTAATGAGATTGCGCATGCATATTCATCTTGGTTGTTTGTTGTTTGTTTGTTGGGGTTTTTTTTGTGTTGGGGGGGGGGGGGGTGTTGTGTTTGTTTGTTTGTTTTGTTTGGTTTTCTTTTGTTTTTGGCGACATTTGGTCTCCAGGCAATGACAAGTAAAAAAAAATTGATGTCCACTTCTAAAAAACAGGATACAAATACGAACGGGGGGTTCTTCCTATATCTTGGTATACACAGAGTGCCGCTGGTATGGGTCGCTTTTTTGACAAGTCAAATATATCATGGGTGCCATTTTCATCAATCTGTTATATCAATGGGTAGACAATTTATATGCCAAGTTTACATTAATGGATGGTAAATTTATTCGCTGAAATTCATCCTCTAATTAAGGTTTGTAATCATAAAATATTATTTGACATTTTCCCCGAAATATAACTAAAACCCGGGTAATTACAATATGCACTTCCTTGAATGGGCGGCAACTAACATGAATAGGTCACAATATATGATTGGGTCAGAATTTTCAAACGAGAAAAATGAATGGGTATGGTTTCAAAAATATCTTGAATATATTTATGGGGGGTGGTTTGAAAATCTCAGCGGGGACGCTCGTACCCAAAAGTATAGGTTGAGACCCCCCCCCCCCCCCCGGGGTTCATTTAATGAAGACGATGTACATTTTATGAGAATCAGTGAAACCAGTAACATTTTATCTCAGAATATTATTAACGAAAGATAATTCTCAGATTTTTACAAAAAAAAGGTTTTGAAATATATATTCCGTAAAGTAAAATACCGTCAAATTTAGAAACACGCAGACAGACGTTAACTATAATATTCGATGGAGGTCCAGTTTTTAACGTTTTCGAGGTTGGCATTCAGAATCTTATTGTGTGTCAAATAAGAAGCGACAAACAAATTGCTAAGTAACTGTAAATTACTAATTTTCGTGGAGGTCAAAATCATTCAAGTTTATATGTGCATGAAGGTGAAGATAAGAACAGTGATCAGCTTCACAATTCCTATAAGAATACAAAATCAAGAGTAAGTCAAAAACGAACCCCGGAACTAGCAGAGTGAGATCATGTGTCAGAAGAGTAAACATCCCTTGTTGACGGTCTCACCGCCGTGGGCTCAATATTTCATTGGGTAAACGAGTAAATCCGCACTTAAAACCGAAGTGCAAAGAAGATTCAGTTGATATCATCGGAAACATTTATCAAATGAAGCGTAAATTAGATCGTTTGTGAGACCATAAAATTTGCGATGCGATTTTAAAACGTTGAAACTTCTGTTCATCACCTTAATCAGTAGCCTGTTTCGATTTTAAAACGTGATCATACGTAGAAACAGCTCTTGTGTATCAATCTGATTTTAAAAATGCACCATCTAACAGGAAAGTGCCTTCACCAAATCTCGGAGCAGTCCTACATAAATCATGTCTGGAAATTTGCATTCAGCTTCGGCCACTTCTAGCAATGTGCACCGGGTGACATGCCGCTTGCTTCAAATATTAAACTAACTCTGTATCACTATCAATGCTGCATTACTTACCATCTACGTATGAACTACACTGACGATCATGACCTCACGATCCTTTTTTTTAAACTAAAGAATGTTTGACTCATTCCCCAATAAAAATAAGTAATTCTGCACTTTCGTTTATGACCAACAATTTCCTCCCTTCCCCTCAGTACATATACACTAGAACTTTATAGTTATTAGCTTCTCTTTCTTCACAAGTAGGATGATTTATTCGTTGTAGTGAGTTGAAGTTATTAGAATTCTCCTCTTAATGGCGATTGAGTGACAAAGTTCAGGCAGGATTCAAGAAGCAATAACACATGCTGAGATGGGCTTAGGTGTCGGCAAGAAATAAAATATTCATGCTGATGAGTACTATTGATCAGGACATCACATATTTCCAAGTTCTTAACGTGCTCCTATCTTAGTAGTAATTAGCAATGTCATTTTTTGGTTAGATAGTTCCATTAAAAACCGAACGTATGATCGAGGTAAATATTTAAGCCAGGTAGGCTTTCTAGGTCCGCTTTGGGGTTTCATAAATTATAATACGGGCAGGGTACTCTTCGTGTAAGACACACCTTATTGAAATCATTAGAGTGCACTCTGCAGTCGTGGTGTCAGCTTAGAGTACATTTTCCTGCTTTACTCGGTGTTTGTGGGAGAAGATTGCACTCTCTTAAAAACATCAGGCCCATGGACCACATCGCTCACCTGAATAACCTTGGTCCTTCCGTTCTTGAGCAGTTATGTTTTCAATAAAAGAATTTTTATCCATCTTTTCCATCAGACAATTTTTTCACTCCATACCGTGGCCATAACTGAAAATGAATTCACATAACAAGGACATGCCTCAATACTTCTGTATACATTTAAGTTGGTTGAGCTATAAGGTCACAAGGTCATAAAGTAAAATGAAACTCAGAAAGGTCTTGCCATCAGAAATATGAAAGCTCTACCTTTAATGGTTCACGAAATATTGAATAGGTAAGAATCTAAAAAGTAGGTTAAAACTCTAAGGTCAAGGTAACAAGTTCTAACTTCATAAAATCAGTGTCTTGCCATAAAGAATCTACTGCAGTATATACAAAATATGGAAACCCTACCTAAAATAGTACCAGATATATTTAATAGGATGTGTTTTCTTAAAATTAGATCAAATTTCGAGTTCAAGGTCACAATCATAAGCTATTATATGACATGAAAGGTTTTGCCATATGAAAATATACAATGGCGAAGTAACAAAGTATTAAACGTAATCATGGTCCCATAAAAACACATACAAAATCGAGTGTAGGGCAACACGGACCTTCGACAAAAGTGAAGGCAGGATCAGGTGCAAAATGTACAAAATATAAACGATCTACGTTCAATAATTCAGGAAATACTGAAATGGTCATTTTAAAAAAAGGTCGCTTTTCCAGGTCAAGGTCACAAGATTATACTCCATCCTTGCATCATACAAAAGGTCTTACTGTGAAGAATGTATACACAAAATTTGAAAGTCCTAGCTTATATAGTTCAAAAAATATGATCTTATAAGTGGTTTTTTTTTTCATTATGTATATCAGCATACTAGTATGTAAAATTTGATCCCTATTAAATTGTGGCCCCACCCTACCTCCCCGAATCATTTTAAAAACATTAGGTAAATCTACTCTTATTTTAGGAGCTTTCAACCTTTCTGGCCCAGTGGTTCTTGGGAAGAAGCTTTTCCCTGTATATTAGCATGTACATGTAATTTGATCTCTTATTGTGGCCCCATTCTAACCCGTGTTGTGATCTGAACAGACTTTAATCTACTTACACCATGAAGCTTTGGCGTAAAACTCCATTCATATGACCAGGTGGTTCTTGGGAAGATGTTAAAAGTTATGTCATTATATTCACATGTGTTAAATTTTGAATCCCAATTGCTGTCCCATCTTATCCTTGGGAGTCATCATTTAACAAACCTTAATCTGCACTATGTCAAGAAGCTTTCATGTAAATTTCAGTTTAGCTCAACAAGTGATCCTTGAGAAGATTTTTGAATGATCTCACCCTATTTTTGCGATATCTCTCCTTTGAAAGGGGATTGGCTCTTCATTTATACACCCCCCCCCCCCTTTCACCAAAAGATGATTTGTACCAAGTTTATTTAAAATTGATCCAGTGGTTCTGGAAAAGAAAATGTTTCGTATATATCAGCATGTCAAACTTTTATCCTCTATTGTGGCCCCGTCCTACCCCCGAGGGTAATAATCTGGACAAACTTGAATCTCCTCTATATCAGAAAGCTTTCAAGTAAATCTACACTCCTATTGCCAGGTAGTTCTGCGAAGATTATCAAAGATTTCCCCTACATATCTGCATGTAAAACTGTGATGCCCTATAGTGTCGCCATCCTACCCTTGGGGTCATAATTGGAACAAATTTGAATCTCCACTATCTCAGGAAGCGTTTATGTAAATTCCAACTCTTCTAGCCCAGTGGTTCTTAGGAGGAAGATTTTTAAATCCCCCCTTTGAAGNCGCCATGGTTCTTGGGAGGAAGATTTTTAAATCCCCCCTTTGAAGGGAACATGGCCCTTCATTTGAACAAATGGATTCTCTTCCCCATAGGATGATTTGTACCAAGTTTGGGTGGAATTGACCCTGTGGTTCTGGAGAAGAAGTCGAAAATGTGAAAACAACAGGTGATCATACTTTCAGCTCAGGTGAGCTAAAAATGGTTAGCTATGAATATTGTTAAAAGTTGGAATTGATAAAAAGCAGTATCAATACTCATGAGTAAAAAAATGGAACCATGTATGAATAATTTAGCCTATCAGAACACATGTAAATATGAGACATGTCAAAATAAATAAAATATAGTAATATACAATGTCACAAGATTTTATTGATCCAATCATATCAAATTCTAGTAGAAAATCGAGCAATACGTTATGTGCAATACGGTATGTACTACGGTTGTCTAAAATGTTCGTGGATAAGCAACTTTTGGCGTGTACATAGGCCAATATATGCCATGATAAATTATATTTTTCTTCAATTCTGGTTGATGTTCAAAATTTCAGTTTTAACACATAACTTCTTTTTTCAAATTACAGTTTTTGATATATGGTGCAGCAATGTCATTTTAATTTTTTTCCCCTTTTTTGGGGGAGGGGGGGGGTCTAAAATTACTATTAAGGACGGAAATAACTTTTGAACCTTCAGACTATTTCTGGGGATTTTTAAACGCAAAAATATAAAAAGTGTAAACCAAGATACCAGTATTTTGCATACAAACAATCTTGTATACACTCTATTGTATTATAGAAGGATTGGAAATGCAACGAAACAGACCGGGCCTCAAGAAAGTAGAAAGGATTCAAATCCTGGTCTAGTCGGTTGCACTTTCTCCTCTTCTGCTACAAATGGTGCCATAGACTTGCATCTGGAATAGACTGGGTGAAAATGACTTCCAGAGGATAAAGATTTTAGTTCTTCCACGTGTGGAGACATTTAAGGAGGGCCGTATGGCGCAGTCTGATCGTCAGCGCCACAGATAGTTCAGATGGGTTCGAAATCCGGACTGGATTCCTCTTCACGTTACACGTGTATCTTATTATCAACCAATAGGCATCACAATGAAGAAGTGACCATAACGACCAATGGTCAGTCTCATAAATCCTATCGAGGAGTAGGGCAAAGACGAACCCCTGGACACACCAGAAGTCAGATCAGCTACCTAGAAAATATAAGTATCCTCTGTTGACCGGCCTCATCCACCGTGAACCCTATAAAAGGAGTAATCCTTAGTCAAAATCAGTATGTGAAGAACAACCTAATAATGAGACCTCACGACAGATTATATGTACAAATTAAATCTCCAGATTCACCATACCCCCCCCCCCCCGCCAATTTTTTCATAAGTTGACCGATATTGACTTCTGAATTTCTAGCTATCTTTAAGAGGGGCATGGACACATGTTCAAATTTTAGATTGCCAATTTTTAATGTTTGCAATGCTTGACTAAGGTTATTCTCTATGGTCAGCAAAAATTTGGAACGCCATCTGTTGACTTCCATGTAGATACAACACTTTTATTTCGTTATGTAAACAGGCCCGAACATGAATTGCTTCAAAAAATTAGAAGATTCATTCTAAACACAATTAAACAGTGTCTAGTGTTTTCAAACATCTCATTTTGTTTTAAACATGATATTCATAACAAGATCGACCTTGTTTACATAGCGAAGATTTTGCAGCGCTGTATCTTACTTTTACTCAACCTAACTATTTCAAATTTTACTTGACCACTAGAAATAACTTGAGTAAGCATTTTAAGCATACAAAATTTGACAATTTAAATTGAACCATTTTTACTGTCCATGTCCCTTTAAAAACTAATATATCCTCAAACTTGATCAAACTGGCAAAAACTTTTTAAAAATCCATACGTGAGTACAATGTGTTGAAACTAAGATAACGAACAGTGATATTTTATTATTTGATATGGGCTGAAAAAAGTATAAATATTTGTGATAAAACGAGAATCTTTTTTTTAAATGTATTATTTTCGCAATGCTCATACTTTCATATACGCATCAAAATAAAAAAAAAAAAAAGGTTAAGATAAAAATGTCATTTCATGATTTTGCGCAAAATGAGCTGTAATGTCCACATCCCAAAATAAGTTTGGTAATTTTATTTTATTCGTACAGTTTGCAATTTCAAAAGGAGTTACTGTAGAAATTATATAATCAGTTTTAAACAGCATGTTGTTACGTAAACACTATATATTATATTTCAGATCCGATAATAAAGTTATAGTATTTAATTTATACTGATAAATAACACAAAGAAACACTCCAAGTTCGTATCCTCAGAATGAAACTCTTGCATTGACTGTGTTACAAAGGGAATTCCCGTGCTGGGTCAACTTTCGATACTACAGATGCATAAACATGACAACCTGGGCATTGTGTTAACATACAAGCTCTATTTAACGCTATGTCTTAGCATTAACATTACAAAAACCTACATAATACAAGATCATGTGGACAACGACACGTACGAAACGTTGACCACAAAGGTCACACAAGGTCCTCAAACTTGTAATCCAGCACACAGTGAATCTGTCATACATACTCTTTACTTACAGAGAAAGTCAACAGATTTATGTACAATTCATTTGGTAATACTAAATCTATGGCATCGAGACTTGACAAAATGTAAACATTTACAACACGGTTCAAACGTCCATGTCAACAAAATGACGATGTTCACTCAAAAGATGCTGCTATAAAGACGCCTTTTCAATATCCACCTATCTAGAGTGATTGATTTTTTTTTTATGTCATGATTACAATGTCGTAGGGTTATGATATGATTAATGTGATGAAAAGTACAGAAACTTTTTAAAATAACTAAGAGGGTCTGTAATATACACATATACATGCGTTGATTATTGCAGTTAAAATAATTAAGGTTACTCCATCCTCATGTGACGTAATATTAATGGTTAAAGGTGGGGAAACTGTATCAATTTCCGATCAATATAGTTTAATGTAATCAACAATCAAAGAAAATATGTTACCGCCTTTTTCAAGACATTAGACATACAAAATACGCAGTACACGTATTTGTCAACTATTTTCATTGAACAAAATAATAAAAATACATAAAAACTTGTTAAAATGGCAATTTAAATTTAATGCCAACAGTTTAAAAGACTACTAATCTATTGATATGTATATATTAATTGTGAAAATTCGGGAAAACGTTGTACATAATAGAGTAGAGGAATTACCAGAGTAGGAGTTAATGCCCTTGGCATTTTTTTTTTTTTTTTCATTATAATTTTTTTGTTTCGCTTAGAATTTTTCACTCATATTGAGACGTTACCAGTTGTAGGTGTTGTACCACAAATTTAGTCCTATGCTTCGCGCCCAGTGTTGTAGCTGTGAGGGTTCTATAATTGTGCCAACGCTTGCCGTGACACAGGACCGCTGTTTTTAAGGTCATGTCCGAAAGACCCGT
>CAJDSM010017950.1:10832-22493 GCA_903981925.1 Ostrea lurida
CTATTCTTGACGCGGTCATGTCATGAGTAGGGCTCGAACTTTTCGAGTTACGACCTCCCAGTTGCGTATAACAATGTGTTAAACAAAAACATATATACAAAATCGAGTGTAGGGCAAAACGGACCTCCGACAAAAGCGAAGGCAGGACCAGGTGCCATGGAGGAGTAAGCATCCTCTGCTGACCGGTCACACCCTCCGTGAGCCCGTAGTCGAAACAAAGTAAACGGGGTTACCCGTTGTCAAATCTAGCACGAAAATGACAGTCTAACAAAGGGCATGAAACAAATCAGTCAATATATGACTTAGTGATAATTTGTAATCGAAAACAATGTCATTATAGCGACCGTAGAATTTGCGAAATGATGACTTTAAACGAGATTCGTTATAACCCTGCAACATCAACTATTTTGTTCGTAGTTGACCTCGCTTTAAATTGTCCTCATACGTATGGCATGCTCTAGCGTATCGAATCAACTGAGAGACATACACACCATAAGCAAGCGACAGTGGTACATTACTACATAGAAAAGGGAAGTTGACGATTGCAAAGTCAAAGTCATCACGTATGAATAATTGATTACAAACGAAAAATATAAACATTTTCACTGTCAATTTTTATTTTATCCAGTGAACTGTGAAAGATATATTTTTATCGTGCTTAATTCCGAATATCTGAGCTGCAAGGGAAAACAATTAAACAATATCAAAAAAATTGAATGAAATAAAAAATAAAACAACAACAAAACTACAGTTATTTGGACATTCATACTGGATAGATTCTGAACACACAATGTCCATAAGATACGACTTCCATCTGACTCACTCTCCTTTTATATGAGACTTACAAATGTAAATTCTGAATTCTAACAGTACCCTAGCTGCAGAACTATAGCTCTCTGAAAAAAAATATTGGGACAGATCAGATCAGATGTATAGTAAAGCACTTTGAGCACGTATGTGGATAAAACGTTATATACATGATGTCTGATCTGTTCCAATATTTTAAAATCAGAAAGCTTCAGTTCTGAAGCTCACCGTACCCCCAACAATACGCCAAGATCTACCATTGGACACAGTAAAAATTACATGTCTAAGGATGCTTGCATAGTAGTTTTACAAACTGTTATAATTGTACTAGAAAGGCGGGGTTTCTGTTGTAGTCCAACTCTGAACCAAGGGCCCATAACTTTTCAAATGAATTTCTAAGTAAACCACAATCATTTTCTCTTGAAAGGGGCGTGACTCTTTACTTGAACTAATGAATTACCAAAGAATATACTGCTTAGGAAGATTAGGCGAGACCCCACCCGGTGATTAATGCCAGTCGCTTCAGGTCAGAAAGTGTAGGCGAGACCACCCCGGTGATATGCATGGTGCTCCAGTTCAGGAAGTTGTATAGGTCGAGACCCACCCCGTGACGGGTGATAATGCCAGTGCCTCAGTCAGGAAGTGTAGGCCGAGATCCACCCGGTGATAATGCAGTGCTCAGTCAGGGAAGTGTAGGCGAGACCCACCCGGTGATAATGGCAGTGCTCAGTCAGGAAGTGTAGCGAGATCCACCCGGTGATAATGCAGTGCCCTCAGTCCGAAAGCTATGAACATTTAACATGCCCACATATACAAGTGCATCAGACAGACGGATGATGCAGGACATTCAACAAGACTAAAGATTAATATCAAAGCAACATAACCTACACTGAATACAAAGCCCAAGCAACGGCCAACGGCACCAAATACGTCATCAGCATTAAAGATTCAACGTTGTTTTATATATTTCAGTATGCGCAAGTCAATATGTAAAAGGAGGAAAATATACGAAAGGAACCTCACTGTATCAGTATACGTTTGAGTCTAGATGTGGGCGTATATATATATAAAGTGATAAAAGAGAACTGGTTATCAAAGGGAGTAGTTGTTTTGCGAGATCTGTTCTTCAATAAAACAGGGGAGTAATCCATTAGAACTACAATATAATTGTTCTAACATTATCTAATTGAATGCTGATACATATCACCTGTCTTTCCTTATAGAAAACAAAATAAAGAAGTTTACAAAAAGATCAGTCAAATTCTTATCGTTCATGTACCAGATCACCGACAGTGGTACAAGATGCAACTTTACATATAATGTAATACAATTCGTCATATTTTTTTTTATTATTACTACATGTATACAATGGTATACTACATTGTTTATTTTCAAAGAATCCAATTCGGAGGAATCATACAGTTATGGTGCCCGCTTCACGAAAGCCACTACAAGGACCCGGTTTTGGATCCCCAGTCCCTGCGACCATGTGAAATCTAGGACACTAACATCATTTTAAACCTGACGCCCGCAATCAGAAGCCCAGGTCATGAATGTTCTATGTCACGGTGAGCGTTTGTACGAAAGAACCCTCACAGTTACAGTCTTAATAGTGTCAAGCATAGGACAAAATTTGTGGCACTTCACTAAAATTTGGTGACGTCTCTATACATGTAGGCGTGAACAATTCTCGAATGGGTCGTAAAAACAAAACTATAATTACACCTCCTCAAGTAAACCCAACAAGCAAATGCATGTATAACTATACTCCCTGCATCTTCGTGGTTGAGCTGACACAGTTACAATTACAAATCAGCTGTTCTCTGAGAATCACCGCAAATCTAAGACACTGTAACTGCCAGTGTCATTGGATTCAGCATAAGACTGTGTCCGACTCCAATAGTTCTTATCTAACATTTTAATGTGTGAGTAATCGCTGTATATCAAAATCGCAGTGATTTTTGTACATATGAAATGTGGTTTTAAAAAAGCCAGTCATTATACGAATAATTAAAAACCGTTAAAGATTGTATTTCAAATCAATTTCTTGCCGTTTACGACAATCTTATCCATGTAGAATTTTATGATCTGATAGGAAACAATCACGCACAGAAATCAACAACATTTGTTGCACTTAACACATTATTAGGAAGCTGATCCTTTTCATCTTTTACGCTGAAAGTTTTTAGCGAATTTCACATCTGTCAGGGGAAGGCTGAAACACAGAACAGAGAGAGTGATTGCAAACGTCTGGAGAGGCCAAAGGAGCAAAGCAACTGTGTTAGAACTGCGGGGTTTTTAAAAAAGCGGAGAAATTGTTTTGACTTTTCATAGGCTACTGCAGAGATGAAGAAAGTATAAGTGTCATGTAATGTTTGATGAACCGATAGCGGATAGCTAAGGCTGTTACGTTCGTGTATTGCACAATGACGGCCTGTCCACACTCTAGTTAGCAATTAAACGTGCCAAAAGACCTTGTCCTCGGCATGCCAAGACAGTGATGGAATTTCTATATAGCTTCCCACGGAAGATTTTTTTCTTTTCTTTCTCATCTTTAATTGTCGAGTATATATACCTCCTTTCATTGTATTTTTCGCATACACGTGTAAATGTATTTTGAATCATCGTCATGGGTCTTCAAGGGTAGATTGCTAATTGTTTAGATTTTAATTGCATACACCGGTACTTAGTATTACGATAAACATCTAGATACTTATCAAAGTTCACATTAAAGATACTACAAAGATTTACCCATACAAAAGCACTATTATTGTACCCTCTGGAAAAAAAAAACCGAAGTGCAAAATATTCCAAATTACAACTTAGAAATATGGTAATGGTTAGAATATAGTAGCAAAAATGCAAACTTTCATCTGAAAAACTTCAATGATTTGCTTCTCAGAAAAAAAANTACCCTCAAGGTCTGGCTAAAAAGAAACTTTTGAGCCCGTGGGGATCCGGGTTAGAATAGGTCCCCAGCATCCCCTTGCGTGTCGTAAGAGGCGACTAAATGGGGCGGTCATTCGGATGAGACAGGAAAAACCGAGGCCCCGTGTCACAGCAGGTGTGGTACGAAAAAGATCCCTCCCTGCTCAAAGGCCCTGAGTGCCGAGCATAGGCCTAAATTTTGCAGCCCTTCACCGACAATGGTGACTTCTCCATATGAGATATTCTCGAGTGGGACGTAAAACAGTAAATAATCAATCAATTCTTGCTTCAAGTTGATGAACAAACTTAAACAGGTTTATGCTAATGAACAAACCAAGAGTTTAAACAATTTCACTTAATTTGATACAATTGCCCTTCCTTTCGAAAGACCATTTTTTCTTAGGAAAATTATCTCTTGTTTTCTTTTTCTTCTTTCGTTTCATCCTCCGTAGAGTATGATCATCGCCCATCATCTCCATCTGATATAAAATTAATAAAGAACTAGGTAAATTGTCCCTCTTATTTGGCCCTGACTTTCAACTATGATGTCACAAACAATACATGTCGATTTTTTTTTTTTTTTTTGTGTTTTTTTGTGTTTGTTGTGTTTTTTTTTTTTTTTTTGTGTTTTGCCATTTTGATATTGAGGAATCTTAAAAAACAAGAAAATACTAACATGAGGTAAATTTCATACTGGAAGTCTACATGGGTTAATGCATGTAGAAAAAAGGGTATGAATTTAGTCTATATACGATTATGCCAGGTAAATAGACGTAAACATACTTTTTCCAGATAAAAAAAAATAATAACAATTTCGAGTTAGTTCTTAAAATGAACATAAATCTCTTAGCTTACATCTTTATCAAAGCGATCTTATATGGGTCATTGACGGTCACAGTTTTGAACAAAACGTCCAGAATTAAAGGAACACAATGTCTCGTCTTGTTGCTGACTCGTGAACACCTGATGATAATCTTTCACCCTTTGAGGCGGGTATTGAGTGTATGATTATAACTAAAACTGCGCTATTTAAATAGATCTTATATCTACCAGATTGTAGAGGACTTGTCCATGATGTATAGAAATTTCATGGTTCAATTGCCTTGTATTTTGTCTTGATAGCATAAGCGTACCCTTTCAACAATAGGCATATTTCAATCTTTTCTATCTCAATTTCTGTAAATAGATATTGTTTAATTATATTTTGCTTCAAGCCAATTCATTTCGATTAATCTAAAGCAGTTTAAAAAAAAAATTCATATGTACAGTAGTTATAAAAACAACAAAATTCCTTTTTTGTAAAATATTTACAAAGGGTCTTCGGAATGCAGACAGTTTTGATATACAAGTCGCATTCCAAGACATTTTCACTAATAACACCCCTTTACAAATGTTTTGTCCCTTAATCGTTTTTTATCTGCATGGGTTTTGCGTGCATGACAAACCGTTTTACGATTCTTTACGATAAAGGCAACTCATTTATCAAATTTGGCAATGTTAGAATTGCATTGAGAAAGAAACACATAATACATGGGAAAATGTACTCGGTTTTAAAGAACAAAGAGGGATTTCACTGGTTGATACGAATCTCAATGACAAGACATCTAATATTCGTAAACAGTATATATAAAGATATAAATTCGACGTATTGATTTTGACGCAGACTTTGCATTTTTAAAGTGCATACCATTTGAAGTTTGAGCAATTTGTACCTTGTGCCAAGTTAAGACCAATTCCTGAGTTGATTGTTCGTGGAGAAGATTGAGGAGCTGGTTGGATTTATTTGGAACTCAGGTAGAGAATGTGGGCGGACCCTTGTCAAACTTCCTCAGTCTCCAGGTATGTATTTGTGGAACTCTGTGATTACAATGTAAAATATTCAGTTGAAATTAAAAATTTCTCGAGACGATAAAACAACTTTAAGTTGGATTGACGGAGATTTGATACAAATGCATACAGGGTGTTTCGTAATATACGTTACATTTTCAAATGAAAATGTCTTGGTCATAAGACATGTACTAATACAATCTTTACATCCATTTTACCACAAAATTCTGAATTTTTATTCATTTGGAAAAGGTGAAGAGGGGGGGAGGGTGGGCGGGGGGGGGGGGGGGGTGTGTGTGTCATATTTCAAGTACCGGTATTTTCTAAAATGGATTTTAGTGAGCAAAAGAAGGTTGATATTAGGAAACCTCTCTCACTAACATAAATAGCAAACACTTATTCAAGAATTAAAGTAGGAAAACGTTCCAAATGGAAAGAAGATATCTAGGTTGCATGTCAGAAGTTTAGTAACTAAGAATCTGAAGACAAGGGCAATATGTGAAAAACGACACTACAACCATAGACAACCATGGAAGTGAATAACCAAAGAATTCATCAAAGTAACGGAAACTCCCGAGAAAACTGTCAGAAAACAGTCTTCAGAAATAAATGAGAAAAATACCAGCATTTCTACTGAGTATATAGAACTTTCAATTATAATGAGAAGTCAACACACTCACCGGATTTCAATTATGTAACGCCTAAAAGAATTGGAAGATACACACCCCGACTTACATTTGCAAGGTGGGTATTTCAGCAAGAGAATGGCATCTTTCAGAAATGAACAAACATATTGTGCGGTTCTGATACCCCCCCCCCTCCAGATTTCCATCTTAAAAGACTTCTTTATACTCCAAAAATTGAAGATGTGGGCCGTATTAAGTTAAAGTCAAAGAGTTATTAAACGTTTCTGAACTTTTTACGAAACTAAGAACTGATTACGGTAATATCTCCGCTTACCGAGGTCAAAATTCTTGCCCAGCGTACGAAAAACAAATTGTTTGGTCCATTTGATATATCCGAACGAACTCGAAATAAAGGACACCACATAATCTGACAGTTCTGCTTCATAGTTGTATATTTTACTTAATATTGACTCTAATGGCAAACTGACAACTACATTATATGATAAGCGTGACGACTGTCTTTGCAATCGTCAACTTTCCTTTTCTATGTAGTAATGTACCACTATCACATGCTTATGGTGTGTATGTCTCTCAGTTGATTCGATATGCTCGAGCATGCCCATGCGTATATGAGGACTTTTTAAATCGAGGCCAACTACTAACAAAAAAGTTGATGTTGCAGGTTTAAAGTCATCATTTCGCAAATTCTACGGTCGCTATAATGACCTTGTTTGCGATTACAAATTATCACTAAGTCATATGTTGACTGATTTGTTTCATACCCTTTGTTAGACACTCGATTTTGTATATATGTTTTTTGGGACTATGATTACGTTAAAACACATTGTTTACTTCGCCAATTTATATTGGTTTCAATATGATGAAGCTACAGCCCACACTTTGGTTGCGGGAAATGTTTGGGAACACGTTTATATCCTACAAAACAGGTAGCTTGGCTTCCTCACTCCAAAGACGACCCAACCCACTGGACCTTTTTTTCTGTGGGGATTCTTAAAAGACAGGTTTATAGTCTTAAACTATACGATCACTGAATGAAGTTCAACTTGAAAAAAATCGAACTTCAAATCACAATCTATCGGGTACATAGATACACATGTACATTGTACATGATAAAATATTCATTTGCTGTTCCACCAATAGCTTCAAAAAGTAGTGTAATAATATATCATAAAACACCTTGTACTAATTTTCCTTTTTGCACAAGACGTTCTTTTCCCATTAAACACATGTGGTCTTTGGGCGACAATGTACTATTGAAAATGCAGGGCCATGCATAGTGTGATGATCTTCCAATGATTCACGATGCTGTATGTCTGTAATGAAGAGGAAATGCGATAGGCAACAATACCTTGACCTGTTTGTTTCCAGATTATCCACATTTCGGTATGTACCAAATTGCTTTCGTGCCCTATATAAAATTTCGTATAAGAGGCTTTATGTTGCATTGTGTTAATTTGTAAGCAAAACCCAAACAACACGGTGACACTGCCAGTCACCGATGATGGATATTCAAGGGCATTATAAGGCCACTTCATCCGATTTTTCCAACAGTAAAACCTACTTTTATAGGACCCCTTCACCCATCATTAATAGAAACACAAATAAAACTATTCCCTTCAGGATGGAGATGATAAACTTTTTATTTACCTGTGAACCAAAATTTGTTTGTGAAGTAATGAACAACTTTGGACTTGGTCGATAAACAAACAGATTTACATCTGTTGAGGGGCTTTGGCACTTTAGAGTTGCAATAAAATGAAAGAAACTTCAAACGGACAACGTTCTTTAATACAGATTTACATGTTAGTGTGTTTCATTGTTTATAATGAAGTCTCAGGAAGGGCATTATATCTTGGTCAAAAGTCAATTTTCTTTCTAGTGTTTTGTTCCGTGATGAAGATGGTTTTTAAAAAATGCAATTTAAAATTGATTCATAGAAATATCTTTAGACTTCTGATTATTGCAGTTTTATCAGATTCTTCGAATTCTTTCTCCCGAGATATTGCAAGGAATATGCATGGGATTATATAAGCACGAATTTCACCTTCTATCCCACTGACTGGAGGGAAAAAAAAAGAAAGACTTTACATCCATGCCAAGGTACACATTGATTTGGCGTTTCAGCGTGTTTGTAGTAATTTTGATTGAGTATTGATGTAATATGTCAGTTTTTCATCTCAAACATGCAGTTAAACTACTGAGCAGGGATGGGCCAAGAAACGCATACCAAAATATCCTTAATCTAAACTCATTGCTCTTCTCTAGAATAGTTGTATACACACGATACAAGATATTCTATTGACCGATCAACTGGGCTCCGGAAGGCATAATACATAATTTCAACATTCTTTCACATAGAAATAAAAAGAAGAATGAGAAAAGCAACACTGCATATTATAAACAAGTGTCACTGTCTCAATAAGTGTCCATAACATATGATTCTACTTAGGTGTAAAAGTAATATGTATAAAGTTTCAAAATTGCAAAGTGGTAATTTAAGTAATGGGTATTTAGAAATAGCTTTCATCAGAATTATCCACAAGTGTTTGGCATAAACCGGTACATAAGAGGACAGTCAAAGTGCATAGAGATATATAACTATCGGATGTTTCATGTCGTTGTAGTGGTTTCTGACTTGTTTACGATTGGTCACAAACCAATCAGCGATCTATAAACACTGTTAAACCACTGGAGCAGCAGTCAGTAATAAAATCCCCCAATCTTTACAAACCACAGATCAAGTCTCCAATTAGTACTGTTTTAATGGCAAGATGTTAAACTCGGCAAATGAGAGAGAGCTAATATCCCGCAGCCTTTGTGCCTATTGCACAGAATCGATTTTTTTCCTTCTTCTAAACAACAATTTTAGTTACCAATGTACATCAGAGATTGAATTAGTCTAAGCTAAATATGTTTCTTTGTTTAAACTGAACAAGAGCATCGATAAGCAGATCATCCTCTCGCAAGACAATTAGAAGTACGGATAACATTATGATCCATTAAGACACCAGGTGGCCTAGACCTTTGACGGACCATGAGGAAAAGGTATGAACCGTCTGCCGACATCCCCCACCCCACCCCGCGCTACGATTTCGCCTGACAACAATTTAATCTGCATTAAATTATTTGATCCGCTAGCGTTGTTCAGTAGCACTGTGTCTGATTCCTATGTGTACATCTTCGCTAGCCAAGGGTTTTCGGTCCACTCCCGAAAACCCTTGGCTAGCGAAGATGCTGTCTGTAAGGATTCTGAGAAATAGCCTTCAGTGACTTTTCACATCTGACCTATGACCTTGAAATAAACAAACTACGACAACCCACAATAATGGGGAACACATATGCATGGTTTGAAATCACCCAGGACTGAGGATTTTCTTCAAAATTTGCCCGTAAGGTAACTCGCATACTCTCAATCACACAGTCACTGTATCAGCTCTGCATCTCGTTGCCAGGGAATTTTTCCGTCTCTATTTGGTTGTGTGATATTTAGTACCGGGGATGTCATTTTCTCCTTGTAATGGGCGATATCCAACTGAGGAGTATCATTACCATTGTTATACACATCAAACTGCAACAGAATTTTGATCAAAAATGCAGACAACAAAATCCTGAAACCTAATCACCTTGTTCTGCTAGGCAAGACCATTGTTCTATACTTAAATTGGATGTTCTTTTGTGTAATTTTTTAGAATGATGGCTAATAGTTGTAAACTTCAAGGGTTTCAGAATCATGATGACAAATGATAAGAATCTCCAAGTTCGAGATCTTTTTATGGGCAATATGGATATGCAATAAAGGTATGATACACGTATTTCAAAAGGTAAGAATGAATTCTGATTCTAATTTTATCATATGTGATATTATTCACATATAAATGGTTAAATAAAAGATAACTGCCATGTAGGGCATTGATGAAAGTGATGTATGTGTTTGGATATTTTTCCCAATACTAGCTATAGAAAAAAGTTCATAAAAACAATATGTTTGAGCGCATGAGTTATATTTTAAAAAAAAAATTCTTACAAATAAAAAACATTTCTAGATCTGACTTCAAGGAAATATTTGACTCGTATCATACGGAAATACTAAGTTAATATTTTAATAAATTTGAATCATATTACATCCAATCTCGTTATTTTGTAATCTTAACATTCATTTGAAAATGTACGTTGCATCAACACACAGCATTCAAAACTCCCACGTACACAGTTACTGAACAGTATTGTAATAGTATACGCGAGTCAGCATTAGTTCCATTTCTACAGGGACAACGTCTGGCCACTGACCTTGCTGAACATGTTCTCCATGCAATGTACTGTCTGGTCACCTCCACATATATTTTGCTTCGGAAACCTGCCTTATCTCTCAAACTGTCGTCCATAGGCCACAAGAGACTGTCCTCGTACAATTTATCCGTTGCCATGGTAGCGGACTACATGGCAGGTCTCCTTTATAAAAATGTTTTTAGGGGAATTCTTAAAACCTCATAGATCCTTATAAACATCAAGGGGGCCTTCGTGTCGCGTGCTTGGTGTAAGTACCACTTCCACTTGAGGATGGATTGTTAAACATTTTGAAATACCAAATCTCTAGTACATGTACTTTTTAAAAAGTACGCCTCGTATGTATACTTGTATATAATGACTGTGACATCAAACGACCTTGGGATTCCCTGTACTCCTGGATCAAAGTACTAGTAATCCAAATACATGTAGTCGGGACGGTAAAAAAAAATATGGCAGACAAGGAACTAGTTTAGTGAAATAACAGTCTCATACATGAACCATGTTAGACAGTTCCTGATTTATATCTATATTATGTGTTTGGTGACTTTATGCCACCTGCGGTGTACATAGAAATTAACTCTGTATATGCACAAAACTGAAAAATGATCTCCTACATTATAAGGCAGCATATTTCTACGTAATAGAAACCTCGATGAACTGGTTACAATTGAAAAGATGAATTCTGCATAGATTCATCGCAGGTATTATCCATCGCTCCAAACTTCAGACACGAGACACATCATTCATTGAATTTGGCCGCGAATAGCTGCATGTTAGGCCTAGTGTGGAAAGCTTTCTGATAGGCCGGCCATTCAACACACACTCACAAAAAGACAAATATACAAAGCGGGGAAGTTGTACTATAGCGGTGTATAGATGTGATGAGTCTGTGGAAAACGCGATAATGTTTTGACAGGAAACAAGAAGGGACTATTCGTTTGGTATGATAAGTGAGTTGTTTCTCTCTCTCTCTCTCTCTCTCTCTCTCTCTCTTCTCTCTCTCTCTCTCTCTCTCTCTTCATAGCATACAAAACATCAACTCTCTTCTCTCTCTCTCTCTCTTCTCTCTCTCTCTCTCTCTCTCTCTTCTCTCTCTCTCTCTCTCTCCTACTCGAAGCACACTGAACAACAAAACTCACCTGATTTTACTATATCCGGTATTTCA